>VYZX01008329.1:349882-490493 GCA_013401335.1 Brachypteracias leptosomus | reverse complement strand
CGGGGAGGGCGCCCCCTGCAGGCCCCGTGCAGCCTCGCAGGGAGCGGCGATGGGGCAGTGGGACCGTAGCGAGTCCGGGTCCAGTACCGGGGAAGGCCCTCCCCGGGTCTGTGGCACGGGAACCGAGTGTATGACCCGAGACTGCCGAGTCCCGCTGGCCCCTGTGGGAGTGAGGACAGAGATGGTGCTTTGCACCCATCGCCACATGGGCAGGTTGCTTCACACCTGAGCAGCAGGATCTGTACCATAGAATCACAGAGCCATGGGGTCATTTATAGAATCACAGTGCCATAGAGTTATTAAGGTTGAAAAAGACCTTTAAGATCATCGAGTCCAACGGTTAACCCAGGGCACCACTAACCCATGTCCCTCAGCACCACATCTCCACAGCTTGGAAACCCCTCCAGGGATGAGGACTCCACCACTGCCCTGGGCCAGGGCTTGGCAACCCCTTTGGGGAAGAAATTCTTCCTAATACCCACTTAAACCTCCTCCAGTGCTACTTGAGGCCACTTTCATCATATAAATGAACATCTATTACTTCTAGAGTAACGTGCCAGCTTCTCTGAAAGAGAGTGTCTCACCATAATATTCAAGAGAAAATTGAAAATTTCCTCACTCAGTAGAATTTTTAAACCCTTTTTCCTGGGGCTTAGAGAGGGAGAAAGTATTTCTGGGGCTCTCAGGGCTCCCATGGCTTTTCACTGCCCATGTTGATAGCTGAAAGTGGTGTCCAAGCACTGGCTGCCGCTGTGCTATTTGAGACCTATTTCATCTATTGAGCTGCTGCTGCTGACATTTCAACTTAGTTTTTAAAGAATAAAAAAAAGCATCAGCAAGCAGAGAAACGGCAAAATGAACAAAGAGCCTTTATCCATCCCAATGGCTTCAGTAAGAAAAATGTGAGGGGGGGGAAGGGGGGTAGCAGACCCCATCTGAGACAGGATGGGAAAGTATTTCTTGCCAGAGCGCATTTCAAAGCTGGTCAGCAAATCTATGGCAACATCTGGGCTGAGAGAGCAGAAGGACACATCAAAGCAGCACCAGTAGATAGGGAGAGTTTCAGCTAAGGAGGTTATCCCGGGTAAATGGCATTTGGCAATTGATTAGATGTTGTTTTTAATCAGGCTCCACGGCCATGTCTAGCATCCCAGCCGCAGCATTGTACCCCTGAATTAGAGGAGACAGCTGCGCTCGCTCACATGAGAGGGGCTGGGAGCAGGTTTTACAGAGACCGCCATTGTCTGCCTAAATCCCCCTCTGCCTTTGAAACCTTGCCTCCTCTGCTTCCCAGGTTTGGGTCTCTGATCTCCAGACTGTTTGCAATGCCTGCGAGCTGGAGGTGGCGAGCTGCTCGGCTGGTCGCTAATGAAGCATGCTGTGGAGTCTACCACAGGGCAGGAGGATTTCGTAAGCTTGGCACCTGTTCCAGATGAATGGAGTTGATGGCATGGGCTGGAAATGTGTCTATCTTCAGCTCAGCTTGAAATGTCTGAGGATTATCTCTGTAAATCGTGGATTCTCACAAGTGCAGTGAGCAAAGCTCAGCTGGGTCCAGGTGTCCTGCAGATTTAGGGTAAATCTCTACTTTCAGGCCATGTATTTGCTGCCATGTGCACCAGCCAAGGCCAATAGTCCTTTTGAGGAGCCAAATGCCATTCCTCTGGAAAGAATAAGAGAAGCAGAATTTGGGTCTTTTAAAACTGCAGAAAAAGGTTTTTTTCATAAGCAGGGAATAAGGTTTGTTCTAGGGGGATTGCAGAAGGTTCCCAAAGAGCTCTCACAGACACTGGTTGAGCTGAGACAGGTAGAAACCCACACTATACTGAATTAATGTCAGATGTATAGCAGATGTGGCTGTTCTCCTCCTTGGCACCTTTTTCCTTAACCTCACCACATCACTGCCTGATTCAAACTGAGATCTTCCAGACTATTTGATTAAAACCAAATTGGGTTGTTGCTGTTTGGTGGGGGTTTTTTTCCTTGCTTTAATTTGAACCAAGATCCCCAACAAATTGTTTCAATTTCATTGAGGAAACCACATTTTGCCTCTGAAGTATGCAGGGATAGATTTAGGGGCTGGAGAACCACTTTCAGAGCTGAAGAGCCTCGTCCCTGCATGTCCCATCACCCTGAGCTTAGGGCACTCACTTGGACAGGCAATGAGGAGATCCCAGTTCACCTGAGCAGAGGTTTGAAGTAAGGTCAAACACATCTGGGAAGAGCATCCTTATTCCTGAGCTGTGGCAGGTTTGGGGGAAGTCTTTCCTGGTCATAGAGTTCATGTGGTATCAAGTATTTCACCATTCACTGGAGCAAGAACAATGACGCTCTGGTTGTTAATTATTTTAAATAATTTAGTTGCTTAGTTAATTTGTCTCATTTTGGTGATTCTGTTAATCATCTGTTAATCACTTTGGTTGCAAAGAAGCCTGTCTTGCTGATGTGAGACTATGGTATGGACACTTTCCACAGAACTGAGGATCCTTATTAGGGAGCACTCACCCCAGTCTCAGTGTACAGTCAGTGGAGTGACAACCTTAGAACCCTTGCCAGGAGCCTGGAGCAGCTGTACACATAATTTGGGTGCTTAAAGTAAACTGCAGAGAAATTCAGACCTTCTTGCAAGACAGTGGTGTTTTGCTCAGTCTATGGTTACTGAGCTGTGATCTGGTGGTGCTCCAACACTGAGGAAATGATGCTGTATCTGAATGTGCTGCAGTAGTGTCACAGCCTCCGACCCTACTAACAACTTCTTCCTGCTAAACACACCCAGAAGTGTGATATGATAGAAGGCAGCAAGATCATTACTGAAAAGTTGAGTGTGCCTTAAAGCCATTTACAGGATGAGTTAGTGGGGTTTAATTCTTCAGCACCTTGACAAATCCCTGCAGGATCTTCAGCCATCGTGAGTGGACCAGTGAGGAAACCTTCCAACACTGAAAAATAAAGTGGCAAAGGTTTGGAGGTTTGCTATGGAGCAAGACCAAGAAGTTTGAGCTGAAATATCAGCTCAAACAGTCAAACTAAGCCTCTCAACTGTGCTAAATAAAAATCTTTCTCTTTTTTTGGTGAGATTTCTGATTCTACCGCTCTCAGTTGCCACCAAGGAAGGAATCCTGGAGGAGGAGGAGAGAAAATCTACCCAAATTCTTTTTTTTACAAAACACAAGTAATGGTTCTTTTCTGACCCAAGTTTGGACAAAAGTGGTTTGTCACAGGCCAATTGACTCCACGGGTTAGACATGCTCCAGGGGCACCAGGAGGAGATGTGGGTGCCCAGCTGAGCCACCAGCCTGCGTCCATACACTTGGTGTGGCCGAGTTATCCCACCAGTAATGGCCCATTCAGACCTGGGAGACCTCCCCTCTTCCTGGCTTGTCCTTGCAGTGATTCCCAGACCCTGCCAGCACCTGCTTACCCATCACTGCCTGCCCGGGGGCCCTCGCCAGCCCCCAGCCCTTCCCTTTGGAGGGCAGGTGCTCATGGCCCTGCCGCTCATTCCTGCCCAGCCTCCCCTGCTCTGTTGTCCTTGGGGAACGCTGCTCACATCTCCATGATTGATTGTGTTTGAGTTTGATCGTGGAGCGTCCTGGGATGTTTGCATGAGAGGTGCTACATAAGCAGAATTTGTGGTGTATTTTCTTTGCCTAATAGGGGCTTAAGCTTGGAGTTTAAGATCGTTTTGCCCTTTGCTGAGACACCGGCCATCAGCCTCAGTGCTTTGAGCTCTGCAGCCTTCTCTATTCACTGTCAGCTTAAGAGAAAAAAAGATTAAAAAAATAAGATTGTGCTTTGTTCCCTTTGTGTCAGTGATGCCTTTGAAATGCAGCCCGGGGCAGAGGCAGAGCAGCCTTCCCCTCACACCGGCCTAGGTCTTTGCTGCCTGTCTCTGGTGGGGAGGGAAGCTCTTCCTAGCAGCCCTGGTCTGGGCAGAGCCGAGGGTAAATCTCTCTCCTGTGAGCAGATGCTGCGTTATTTACAGAGATGCTGAGTCAAGAGGCAGGAGACGATGGTAACTCACCACCTGTGTGGCTGCCCAAACAAATGGGGAAGGTCCTTCCTAGTCCTGAAACCCCAAGAATTTTGAAAAAAATGTATGGAAATTATCCCTGGGGAATTTGTACAGACTGAACCATTGCTGGACCCAGCCTGAAAACCTCTGCAGGTCACACATTTCCCCTCCAACTCTCCTCAAATGAATAGGAAGGGTATGATCTGAGCTGCAGGGAATTTTCAGCATATTTGGCGGTTATATCCAAAGATCAAAATATTTTGGGATATGGGGCAAAGCGCAAGAAAGAACCAATTCAGTTTTCAGTGGCGCAAACTTTATTAATGCTACAGATTAATACCTACTGCTACAAAATATTTACATTTCTTGCTCTGCACAGCCGGATTGCAGCAGAGCAGACTAAATGATGGGGTTTAATTTACAGCAGAGAATGCTCTTGTGATGAGCATGGACTCCAAGGAGCTGGGTTTAATTTGTGGCTCTGACAAACTCCCTCTCCAGCTATAGGCAAGTCCCTTAACCTCTGTATCCCCATGCCCTGAGTGGTATGCAGGACACATCCTATTCCCCTCCTTCCTAGATGTATTTCAGAGACAATTTTGAGGTTGCAGAGGGGTACAGTAATGGTCTGAAGAGCTTAAAAATAACCAGAGTTCACAAAGATGTAAAATAATTACTCTTCTTACAATACGTATTAAACAGCTCATTAGCAGATGAAGTGGGGATGAGTTTGCACATGAAAAAAGTCTATAATTCATGTGATTAAGTGTACATGTGCTTGAGTATGAAAAGATCTTAATTAGTCATGTTTATCTAAATCTGCCTGGTTTCCTCAAGCAGCTGTGGTGGCTGCATGTGCAGCTCCTTGATCAAATAGTCCCCCTTTTTTTGTACAGCATATAATTCACACCTCCTGTGCCTGACGAATAAAATCCTCACCCCCCCAACACCTGCGTATTTGAATTAATTTGATTCTTGCTGTGTTGCCTTTCAGGGGTAGCTGCTGGGTGGGTTTTTCCCTGCGAGCTGGGTGGGCAGTGCTCTCCAGGCACCAGTTACCAGGAGCTAACTCCTGCCCAGTACCACTCACCTTTGTGAGCCATGTGCTAAAAACATTATTTGTTTCCAGTTTTCCCTTTTCTATAATGATTATTGATCATAAATGAAACCACACAAAACTCACACAATTTCCACAAGACCCTTTACTGGGTGGCCTTTGAGCTACTCTATCAAAGTATTGCGTGTTTTCAGACAAAGAAACTGATGTTTACTGGAACTGATCAAATATGGGTAGGAAATGGTCTGTGCTTATTCATTCAAATTCAGAAATATAAACTTTGCAAACTCCACTGGTGCATTTTTAGCTCATATACTCGCAGGAAAGAATCGGAGTCATATACTCAGGTGTAAAATTTGGAAGTGGCTGTGTTGATTAGGCCACAGTTAATAGTCCTGGTTTCTTGACTGGATAACTGGTACAGCCAGCCACATAACACAAGCTGTGGCTATTCCAGTCAAATATATAATTACAAATGCTAAATCTAAAACTAAAAAATATACATTCATAATATTTAATCTGTGCTTTACTGGCTTGGTTAGTTATATAAGTGATGGCTAAAAATGTTGCTTGAATTTGTCCTGACCATAAAGACTATAGAAATGCTCTGTAGATAAAAATAATAACTACAAAAGATGCTCAAAGGGTTTGCTGAATAGCCAGTGCACTCAAGACTGTTACAGTCTTAATAGATTGAATATACAAATTGGGTTTTTTGAGAATTATTAGTTCAGTTTTTTACCTGTGTTCAACAAGTTCAACCCCTCCTGCTCACCTTGCCATGCTCGTTCACCCCAGAGCTGTCCCACATCACAGCCTTCAGCAGAAGAAACAAGGATGCCCCAGGCCTGGGGTTTGTTGGTGTGGCCATCAACCATGGGGGGCATCTGAAAGACAAGACAGGCAGGAGGAGAGTGAGGTGAGGGGACACATCGGTGTGAAGCGTGCTGAGCAATGCCCAGGGCAGCCATCCTGGGTTAGGGGAGTAAAGAAATTAATTTGCCTCAAGGAGAATCCCAGAGCTGTGCTGGGGCCTGAGCTCTGGTTTATCACCCTTTTTCCCAGTCAGGACTCTTTCCTTTAGCTTCTACAGGAGGTTGGGAGCACTTGCTTTGCTGGTTGTGCCTGTGGGTGTCCACCAGGTATAGAAGAACTGCCACTGGGGTTAAATGCTCCCAAACAGCAGATGAAGCCTGAAGTGTTTGTTAAGGAGCTTCTGCACCTTCTCCAAGGCACCTAATGATATTTTAGAGTCAAACATAGGAGGTTGGCAGGACCATTACTGGTCCATTATGGTCTGACCCAGTTTTCCAATATGACGTGGACCAGACTGGCTGCTCTCAGCTCTTGCAAAGGAAGAGCATCCCAATCTGCCAGGGACAGAACATCTCCCAAAATTCAGTGATCCAGTGTGCATATTACCATGTGGAGGGAAGATATGGAGGGTAGTCAACAGCAGACAGGGCAGGGGGTGTCACTGACAGTCCAAGGAGGAGGGGGGTGATGAAGGTTGTGCTCCTGCTGCCTGGACTCTACCTGTTCTGAGAATAAACAACATCTTTTTCCTCCTCTAGCTTTAAGTTTGGTGAAAAATAAAATTAAAGCCAAATCCTAGTGCTTTAACTAAATCAGAGCATTTACCAGCTTCACTTAAAGAAACAGGATTCTTTTCACAAGTGTTTATTTGCACAGTTCAAACAAGCTATTTTTTAAAAATATGAGCCCACCACAGATGTGCGACTCAGCCCAATCTCTGTTGACACCATTCAGAGGCTAGGAAAAAAAATACACGAGAAGCACGTTCTGCCACTTTGCTGGAAAAAAAGGCCTTTCTTTGGGCTGTTTATTTAATGTATGCTCCAAACAATTGGCAAAGCAGAACTTACCCTGGCCTGGGGAGACAAGCAGGACCCTATGAGGTGATGAAAGGTGCCAGATGCCCTCCAAGGAGAACAGGGGACACCATTCCCCTCTTTGTAGAGCTGTGTTTTTGCACGCTGGTGAGAACTTGCTCCCCTCAAGACGTCAGCATTGCTGGGGCTTTGAACTCCACTTCAAAGCTAGGGCTGGAGCAAGGTTTCTGTAAACCCAGAGAAACAGGTAAATATTTGTCAGAGTCAATTAACCCTCCTCATCACCTCAACAGTCATCTGTGCGAGACAGCTGGAGGGGTTTGGGCAGGCACAGAGGGGAGCCTTGTTGATTTACTGCACTGCTTCGGGAGGAGGGTAGACACAAAACACTGCAGCCAGGAGACCTGGAGGTTTTCCCTCTAGCACGGTCCATGAACTCATGGAGACAGGTCATCCTTTCCATCATGGGAGCAGGCAGAGAGGAGGGTCCTTTTTGTGCCTGGGGAGAAGACCAGTCCTGCTCCCAGCACTGCTGCTCTAGCTTTATAACCACTTCATTCATCCCAGTTACTCCAGATGGGCTTCAGCTGTTCGCAGAGCCTGAGAGCACATTGTATCTCCCACCTGCTGTCACAGGCTTGAGGGTGGGCGTTGTGAGCCACCCATGCCAGAAGACATACCATCATACAACACTTCCATGAATTTATCAAGTTCTAGTTTCTGACGTGCTCCCAATCCACTTACAGGGGTTCAAGGTGTTGATTTTGGAAAGAGGGCTTTGCTGGGCCACCCTGTCTGAGGTGTCTGTACTGCAGCAGCCAGTGGAGTGGGAGATGGGGACACCAGGCAGCTAGCCCCAGCCACCAACTCACCCACCAGCCCTCCTCTTATCACTACAGCATGGGAATACCAGTTTAAAAAAGAATAAGGGAAGGGGAAAACCAGGAACAGCTGAGTGCCAGTTGAGAAAGATGCAGCAGGATGGGGCTAGGCTCATTCCTCACCTGCCTGCCCAAGCCTGACCCAGCACCCCCCAGCTCAGTCATAGCCCCCTTTTCCTGAGCCATGAACCCGCAGCCGGGTGTTGACAAGCACAAAAGGAAGCACCAGGGATGTAACTGGTCCAGCTGGGACCTGTGTGCAGCCCTTGAGGGTGCACAGCCCCTGGCTCTGGGATGTGCACTGCAAAGATGCTGGGGAGGCTCTGGCGGTTCCCCTCTTCCAATGCTTGGGGGTTCTCACCTCCCCTGCTTTCAAGGCAGAGAAAGATGAATGTGGGGGCCCAATCACCCCAGCGGGCTGGGTTCAGCAGCAGCACATGGGCAGCAGATGGGATGTTGGTGTTAAACCACACTCCACGTCTGCTGGGGAAGTGGAGCGGGGAGAGGGACGTGCCAAAGGCAACAGCCAGCTCGGTGAGCTCAGTGTTTGCTGTCCTGAGAGACGCCGGCCACGGGCAGATGGGCTCTGGCCTTGCCTCCACTGAGCACCTCCCTCCGACCTGCCGGGTGCTCTGCAGGAGCTGGCACCAGCACATCTGTCAGCGAGATGAAGGCTGGGTTGTACCACGCTTGCCTGCCCAGGCTGGTTCAATCTCATTAGCAGCAGGGAGGACATGGCAGCATGAACCTTATCAGCCATGGTCCCTATCGGCCACCACAAGCCTCAGTCCCCATGGGGCATGTGCTCCAGTGTGTGCCCAACTCTGCTGTTGTTTCCACCTGATGAGGAACATCATAGCACATGGGCAAGGTGATGCTGGTATGGATGTGTCAGCAGAGGCCACCTTCAGACCTGTGTGTGGCTGCATGGACACAGCCCGAGTGACAGATATTGCCATCATCAGCTGCAGGAGTCCCCCATCCAGCTCCCTCTGTACTTCAAAGGAGGTGTACTGGGGAGCCCAGTGGAGCTGCCAGCACCCAGAGCACCCTCAGACCAGACAGTTCTCTTCAGACGAAATGTCCCAGCTCTAGGGTTTTGATATGGTCTCTGCACTGCAAACACAGGTTCTTCTCTTTTTCTCTGGACACAGGTTATCTATAATGATGTTGTGCTGTTTGCTGCTTGTTTTCCACCTCAAAACCCTGCGGGATAGCCCAGCGTTGGAAGGAGTCATTGGTGTGCTCCTCACCATGTTTGGCTCTTCTTGCTGAGCTTCTCCATCCCTAAGCCATGATCATGGCCGTCTCCAGCCTGACCCTCTCCCAGCTTCTGCAGCACAACACAGCTCCACAAGGACACTGTGACACCGACACAACATGTCTGGCCAGGACCTCCAGCTGCACAGTTCCTCACAGGGTTTTACCTTCTTGGAGAAACAAAATTTATCACTTGTGGCAGACAGAGCGTCTCAGTGAGTTCAGGGACTGCAGCTCCTTGCAGCGTCTGGCACAGGCTGAGCCCAGGGAGCTCCTTTCTTTATATCACCTGGCAAATTCTTCTGGAGTCAGAGCTCTCGATTTCCATTCCTCTATAACTCACAGACGTGCTTGGCTCAGCCTCAGGCTAGAGATCCAAAGAGCAGGAGGTTGCTTTTTGGACGGTCCAGTACATGCAGACCCCAACATGCACATTTTGACGTAATAAATGTGGAGTCCAAGACAGATGAGGAGCAGATGACGCCTGGGTAAGTCTGGCAGAAGGCAGCAGTGATGCTATGTCTACAGGGCCTGCAGCCCCTGCCTGGGGTGCCAGAGCTGCATGAGCTGTGTCTGAGGGGCAGCACAGTCTTCCTTGGGTGAAGGCTACAGAAATAAAGCAGAAAAGAGCATCCCAAGATTCTCATCTTCTACTTTTCCAGCTTTTGTTCAGCTCTGAGTAAAATGGTTCTCACAGGCATCAGACCTTCCACAGTTGAAGCTGAGAAATTTCATGTCTAGGCAGACAGAGATCTGGTGGCTTTTATCCAGCCATCTGGACGTGGGAAAGCTTGGAAGTCCCATGAGAAAAGGGAGATTTCTTGGCAGAGTCACAATAAATCTTTATGGGAGAGCAGAGGGCTGAAAATACGAAGTGTCCATCAAGCTGCTCATGTTCTGTGGGCAGAAGATGGGAAGCCCTGAGATGTGCAGGTACAGCCAGAGATGTTAAACGTGAGGAAAAATATTTGAGGTTCCTTTAAGCTTCAGTGCCAGAAACAGGCAGATGTTGCAGAACTCCTGCACAGTCCTGCCCTGCTCACCTTGATGGGCAGGACCAGCTCTGATGCAGGACCAGTCACCCGCAATCCTCAAAGCCCTGTGGTAGATGTGATCTGCATGATAGCATCAGTGGTTTGCCTAGTACCACTCCACAGACCAAAAGCTTCAGGATTACACCCTCGTCCCACCCATTAGGTGCTCACTCTGCTGCAGCACTGCTCGCCTCCCTGGGCAGCCCCAGGAGAGCTGAACTGCTGCTATTCCTCAGCCTTGTGAAGAGATGTTAATACACCCAGAGCCTGTATGGGTGCATCTTTCCTGCCTAAAGCCCCTCCATCTCCTCCAGATGCCCCTGAGAGCTCCTGTGCTGTGTCTTTCCTCCTGCACCACCTTCCTGCATTCACCAGACTCTGCTTTTAAAGCTGGCCAGGCTTTGAATGATCACCACCCACCTGAGCTGCATCCTCCTCCCTGCTGGACATGCCCCAGACAGACCCCGGGGAGACAACAGCTTCAGGAGACCCCATCCCAGCATCCCAGGGAATGATGAACCACTGCAAACATCCCCCTTTTCCTTTGGAGCTGGGGAGGAAAAGCAGCATCTCTTTTCGCTCCACTGTTACTTAATCTGAGCCAAACAAACAAACAACAACAATATTTTTCTGAGGCAAAACCATTTTGCAGCTGGAGCCAGTGAAGCGTACACTGGTGGGGATGCTGTTTGATGGTGTTACAGTGGGGGCCAGGGCACGTGGGCATTGGGGCCACCCCCAAGAAGAGGAGCAATGGGAACAAGCCCTCCCTGTGCAGCCATGACAAACCAGCCTGTGAACTGCTGCCAGGTGCTCCATTTCTATCTTAATTTTGGTCTTGGAAAAAAAGGGAACGGGCTGAATACACAGGGGCTGCAGTCAGGCTGCGGCACACACCCATCCAAGCAAGAAAATTATACAGCAGGGCTGCCAGGGTGTCCTGACTTTACTCTGCCAGGTCTGGGCTCTCTGGGCTGTGACCCACCAGCCCCCAACCAGCACCTGATCCAGCCTCTGCTGGAGCTGCATTTCCCAACCATTACACAGGCAGCACTCACTGTGTCGGGTGCTGAGGAACGAAATGATCTCAGCTCGCCCCAGATGATGCCTTTTGTGCAGGCTGGTTTTGTCCCAGGGGATGGGGAACTCCCACCAGCACCCTTGGGTAGATCCAATGCTTTTCCCACCACTAAGCCTGAAAGACAACCATGCAGAGAGCTGGTGATAAGCACAATGAAAACCCCTCCACCATCAGCATGTTTCCAGGGCTGTTGACTCTGGGATGTGTCCGTGTGTGTGGGCAGAGCTGGGTGAGGGCTGCACCCACAGACACAAGCTCTGGGGCTGGTGGGCACAGTGCTGCTGTGGGGATGGGGGTCCCGGTACCCAGCCTGGGTGTGGCTGGCAGAAAGGTCACAGCTGATGTTTGGCTCCCAGGTTTGGGTCTATCTCAGTCTCAGCTGACTCGTGGTGTGATGATCCCTGCTTTCTATTGTCCTGTTAAACTCTTCTGACATTGGCAGAGTGCAACGAGACCATCACACACCTGCAGCGCACGCCTAAAAAATAAATTCCTAGCAAACAACAAATTAATGCTCTTCGAATTGTGCCAAGAGGAGCTTCCATGTTATTTAAGAGGGTTTCTAAACTTAGCCCAGTTACTGTAAAAAATACCTTTGCGAGAAACGACTGTCTGCAGCGCCCAACTTCAGAGGCATTTATTTCTAGAGCTGGTGGAAAAATTTCTCACCTTTCAAAGGCTCCAATTATGTTTCGGTGCTGGCTGGAGCCAGTGGCCTTCGCAGCTTCCTCACAGGCAGTCGCGGGCTGCTGGTGGGGACCACAGCTCTGACAGTGCCATGGGGCACGGGGGGAGAGATGGGGGCTGGCACCCACCTATTGACCAAGGAGATGATGTAGCATGTCATTAGCCTTGGTGGACACCTTAGGTAGTACTCCAAAACAAGTGCCACAAAAGCATTAGTCCTGTCGCATTTTCAGCCGTGGTTGCTGCTAGCACTGAAGGCTGCCAGGATCAGGCTCCTGCCAGGGTCTGGCCAGTTGCACCAGTACAAGGAGCAAATGGCAGGTTGCAGAGCTGGGGCAGTGCCCGGGTCACCTCTGGAGAGTGGGCCATTGCCAGGCTGTGGGCAAGGCACCCCGGGCTGCCCGCTGAGCCCAGCCTGGGTGGTCAGACCCACAGTGCAGGCTCCTGCTCGTTCTCCCGACTGCTGGCTCCCCACAGCATCACTGTATAAAATGGGAAAGGGGCTTTTTTCACCTTTATTTTTAGTTTTTCTATCATCCTAGAAAATATGCAAACAGACATGGTGGATTACAAGAGGACATTGCACCTGAAGCCGAGGCAGGCTCTAGGCATCATCTGAAAGGCTCCAGGACATGGGCTTTGCTGTGGAGAACACAGCCACCTGTCCCTGTAGAGGGACAATCCTGCCTCTGGCACAGGAGCAATCCCATGGATGGATTTTACATCAACACCCACAGATTCCAAACAGTCCTACAAATCAGAGAGGTGTTCAATTCTTTGTAATCAGAAAGAGCAGGAGGGAGTAGTGAAGCATTTCACATTTATCAGTGGAAATACTCTAAAGCCTAGAGTTGGGGCAAGGCTTTAGAAGCTGCTGTGCCAGCGTGCTGTTGTAGGCAGGCATGATGCCTTGAGTAGCTGAGATAAAGGCTGGAGAAGACTTGGCTCCCTCCAGCCCATCCCACTGACCTCTCCGCTGTGGTCTCTGCTCCTGTGGCTGCACATTCAGGTCACACACGTGGTGCCCCTGGCATGAGCTGTGCCCCATGGCTGGCTCAAGCCTTCCTCCTTCATGCCATCCCTCCTCTGCTCCTGCAATGACAGCCCCAGCAGAGGTGAAATGTTCCTCTGTGAGGGGCTGGTCATGTATGGTCTCAGCTGCGCTGCTGCTGCTAACTGGCCATGAACAGCAGAAACGCTGTGGATGGAGACACCATCACTGCCTAAGTGGCAATCTCCAAGAGGAGGATTCAGCATGGGCCTGGGGTCAGGACAAAACCCAGTAGAAATCAATAATTGAACCCTTCATAAATAGTCCTGCAAGCTCTGGTAAACGCACATGGGCTATCACACGTCAGGTTTGTCCCACAGGTCCCTGTAAAGCCCGGAGCACTGCAATTTGTGGAGGAGATGCAAGTCTCCAGCTGAGGCTTTGCTCTGCTCTGCCACCCTCTGGCTGGTGTGCCTCCTGTGCTCCCACCGCCCGGACCCCCAGGACACGTAGCTACAGGCACAAACTGTGCCCCTGCCTGGTTTCTCTTGAGCCGTGCCCAGGCACCCTGGCAGTGCCTGCCCCAGGAGGGAGGGACCTCCCTGCAGACCTGAAAGCCAAAGTAGCAAGACCCGAGTCAAGTTAGCAAGACTCTTTCATTTACTGATGATTTTAGGAGCCTGTGCTCAATTTTCCTCCTTCCTGGTGTGACTGTTCTGCACTGGCACGGGGAAAGCAGGTTCTTGGGTGTGGAGATGGCTCGGTGGGTGTTGAGAGGGAAAGTGAGGTGAACACCCATTGCACCTTGGCTTTCTGCTCCACCCCAGGTTCTAGCAGTGAATGACAGGAAAAGTTCAGGTGCTCAAAATTCACAGTTCTAATTACTTCTCATTAAAATGGTGACATTTATTTTGAGAAACTTACCCTGCTCCTTCAATGTCTGAGATGCCAGGGAAAAGAGGCTTGATGCCTATTGAACTTCTTTAATTTTGATGAAGAATTCTTTGGAAAAGTCCATCCCAACATGGTGTCCCTGTGTTCTGGCCAAGAAGGGCACGGTTCTACTGGCAGGCAGGAATTCATCCTCTGATTCCCAAACCCTGGGAGGTCACCTCTTCAGCATGAGATTTGACTTTTCCACACCTCCTCCTTCAAGGCTCAGCTTGGTTCAGGAAGGGATTCAACGTTTACAAGGAGCTGATCCTAATTAGCAAGAAGGATGACTCTGAAGTCCTCAGGCTTCAAATTGATCTCACTTGTGTTACAGCTTAACAAGGTGTTTCACTACAAGGAGATCACAAATAAACATACAGGAGTTCAGCCTGGGTTTTCTCACGGCACAAGATAGAGATCATGATGCAGGAGTACAAACCAAGGTCTGGATGTGTTGGACCTCTACAGGGCACTAGAAATGCAAAAAGCTGTCAAAAGTCCACTTTCCTTCCCTGCCAGGGTAGCTGGAGCTGTTGGTGGTATTTGGGGCAGGACTGGGGCAAATAAACAGCTTTCAGCAAAGCTCATCAATGAGCCTTTCTGCCAGTTCACAAGAGAGGAATATTTCACTAGAGCAACAGAATTTGTGCATTACCTGGGAAAACAGTTTTGTTCAAACAGGGCTTTGGTTTTGTTTTGTTTTACTCCAGTAAAGAGAAGACTTCTGGAAAGCCACATCAGCCTGCTCCATGCAGAGGGATGCTCAGGGACCATGGCAGGTCCCATCCCTCAGCAAAGGGCAGAGCCCTGCTCCATCCTATGTGGACTCACATCACCATCTGCCACCTTGATACATGGGTGAGGCCAACAGATGGGAGAAACAAACATGACAGAGACATCCTGCAAGTCCTGTTACGGCTTATTCTGGAGCAGGCTTCTACGTCTGTTGGTCCTAGAAGCACTGGTGGGCGTCTCTGACAAGAGAGTGCTGTGAACCCAGTGATTTATGTCTTTTTCCCCCCCCCACCCATGCTCATTAAAAAGGGAATTTGCCGGGGCTGCTGCTGTATCCAGCTGAATGCGTGTGCTTCTTGGCTCCCAGCAAGGTCCTCGCTGCAGATACCGTGTGCTTTGGCAGTCGGGCCAGTCTGGGCTGCAGGATATTACGCCTGGCAGGGACACAAACCCCTTCCAGTTCCTGGAATGTGGATTGTCTCGCGGAGTGCTGATTAAGCAGTGCTTCCAATCTGCACCCAAGACAAAACCCTCGCCGTGGCTGCGCGCAGGGGCTCGGTGCAGCTGGGCTGCTGCGTGGCAGAGGGACCCGCCATGGGTCTGTTCTGCCAGAGCCCCAGGGGAGGAAAAACTCAACAGAAAATCCCAAATGCAAAGCTTCGCAGTTCATGGTGCTGGATGAGTGTGCACACCCAGGGCTCTGTCTTTTGTAAAATAATACATCATTTAAAAAACCCCTCCCCACGACACAGGCGCCCTCCCTACCTTGGTGTGCATTTAGTGGCAGCTGCTCCTCCCAGTCTGCCCAGACCATGTCCCCAGTCTGCCCAGTTGAGATTGCTGCTGTGTGTCCCCATCTGCCTTTCTAATCCACTGGGAATCAAACCACTTTATGAGCCGTACTAATGAGTGATTTGATAGCTGGGGTTCAGGGGAGGGAGGCAGCCCTGGCATTTGCAGTCCCAGTGTGCTACGAGAGACCTTCCTGCAGCCAGCCCCTGGAGCTGGTACTCGCCCCTGCATGTGGGTGGACAAAAAATAGGGATGTTGGCAAGCTGGGGATGGTGCTTTACCTGGCAGCTGTGGAGAGGTAACTGCTGTTTTGGGGCTGTCTGGTGCTTGGAAGGTGAAGCTGAGCTGGTTAGACCCCCACAACAGGCAGTCTGGAAGTTGGTGGGCTCTGGGAGCCACCCTGATATCCCGGTCTGCCCAGCGCCAGCATCCACAGCACGGCTCCCAGCACCGGGTACTGGTGTTCTCTGCACCAAGGAGTCCCCTCCTGTGGTGCCTCAATGGGGCTGGAGGTGTCTTGGCAGTGGTTTCCCCAACTCCCCACTGGCACAATCATTGTCCCACCTGCTGGGTCGGGAAGGGATGGAAACATCCCTCTGACACATGTCTCCAGCCACTCCCCAGGACCCACAGCATCTCCAGTTGCTTTATGGGAGAGTGGATGCCAGGAAAAATATACACAGGGGATTGTTTGTGCAGAGGCTGACATCAGGGTGAGGCTGGGTTGCTGTAGTACATCAGCTCAGCACCTGGGTGTTATTCCTGTGCTACACTCGGGTCTGCTTCTCCCTGAGCTCCTTCTGTCACACAATGGGTCTCCGGGCTGGCTGGGTGCAGCCAGCTGGGCTTCGGGATCTGCCATCAGTCCCAGCACGGGCAGGAGTTGCATGGCTGGAATCCTTGATTCTCATCCCAGTCAAACCAGTGAGGACAAGAAGCAGTGATGGGCTGCTGTTGTGGGACTGCCTTCTCCTCCCCTCCTCTCTGGCAGCCTCCTTGTCTCCCTGCCTGAGCACTAGCTTTCCCCTGGGTACACCCTGGTCTCAGCTCCAAGCCTCTGTCTCCATGCCTTCGGCCAGCCCAGGAGAGGTATTTTGTCCTTGGTGCTCCCCTTCACGCAGCTAAAGAACCAAATCATGGCTCCAAACCCGCCTGTGCCCTGGTGAACCCGAGGCATGGTGTGAGCACCTTGGGTGCTTTAGAAGGGGCACCATGGCACAGGGAATGACAGCAGCGAGCCCCTCTGCAGCTCACACATGGCCACTCACCCTGGCTGGGAGCAGGGTGGGAGGAAGAGATGTGATGGGCATTGCAAGCAGCCCCTCCAGCTTGCCAGGCTCGCATTTTTGTGACCTGCAATAATCCAGCTGGCCCCAGGCACTGCAACCGCTTGAGATGTTGTAGGGAAACACACTTGATGCTGCAGGATTGTCTACGGCTTTCAGACTTCTGCAGCCATTTCCCCTCCCTGGGGACAGACACCTGGACACCAGTCGGGCTGTGGGGAGGCACAGCCCACAGGCTCTCTTCCCCTGGGATGCCCCTGGCCGGACATTGCCAGCCTGGGTCAGTGGTGGGGATGTGGTCAAAGCCCTGGTCCTTGTGGAACCCACAGGCAGCAGTGCCCAGCCTGGCAAGCAGCTTCATTTCTAATGGGGAGAGCTGCTGGCCCAGGGACACGCGTGGTCACCAGGTGCCCTCCCAGACACCCCCAGAAAGGAACATCTCTGCCATCTGCTTAGCTGGCACCAAAGTGGGGTGACCCTGGGGCTCCTGGCCAAGTGCCAGCCCTGCTGCCATCTCACTGGGTCAAAACCCCCTCTACATCCCTGGGTTTGCTTCCCTATCCACAGCTCCCAGCAAGACCCCAGCTTGCAGGGGACGAACAGACGACTCTGGGAATCTCTCCCCATCGACAGCTTGGCAACCCCCCAGCCAGCAGTGGACAGGCAGCCCCTCTGCCCGCGGGAGAAGTGAGCCGGGCTCTGCTGCTTCCCCACCAGCCAGCAACGTGCCTGCGCACGGATCCATCCACCAGCCTATAAATCTCCTAGCAGGGCTCCTTCCAAACTTCAGGACATTCCCCGGGGGAAGAGTTAAGATGCAGCTTTTGCGTCAGATGCTGCCGCGGGCTGCCCGCCGGGGTTAGGCTCAGCCTCTCGCCCGCATCTGCCCCAGCAGGTTGTTTGCAAAGGTCAATCCCACCGGCTGCCGCCACCGCCGGGCTCGGCTGCTCTTGGCTCAGTCCTCGAGGTACGTAGCTGGGGGAACATCCTCCCCGCTGCTCCAGGGAAGGGCTGGCAGGGATGCTAGGAGGTGCATCGGCTGGCAGACCAGGAGATATTCCAGCATTTCCCTTTTTTTTTTTTTGTAATTATTCTGCTTTTGCAGTGGTTTATTTTTCTCTCCCCGAGATAAAGAGCCATTAGGATTTCTCGCCGATGCCTTTAAAACTTGCTGTGCTTTCCTTTATCTGTATGAGATTGCCATTTGTGCTGGGGATTTACTCAACACCAAACGCCTGGGAAGTTACTGGGCAGGCGGCTGCAGCGAATATCTCAGCATGCTCCTAATTAGCCCCTGCCTCGCAGGTATGTGTGAGAAGTGAGAAACGGGGCAGATTTTGTACCGGTTTTGACTTTTTTTTTCTTAAGAAGCAACAAGTAAACCAATTCCCCAGCCATCTCGCTGCTGGTCCTGGGGAATTTGCTGTGATAAATGAGGTTATCAAAGAGACTAATTTTAAACACCTATTTTGAAAAGGAAAAAAAAGGGAAAATGATTTTTATCTTATTTTGGGAAGTGGTGTTTGCAAACCTGGGCAGTGCCGGTGTTTTCTCTCCTAGATCCACACGCCAGCAGCAGGAACCAGAGATCACCTTCTCCTTGCTTCACTCTGTGCGGGAGCAGAAACCCACCAGTCCCAGCATGACTGTGCTCCACCTGCACCTGTACCTCACTGCCCTGGGCTTCTGGACCACCCATCAGTCGAGCTCCCTCCTGCTGCCCAATGCCACCGAGCTGCTGTCCCCCCCCGGGGGCAGAGCCATGGGCCTGCAGTGGGGCGTGGGGGTCCTCCGGAGCCGTCGGAAGCGATATCTCTCCACCCACGATATGAACTTGATTTTGGACTATCACAACCAAGTGAGGGCACAAGTTTCCCCTCCTGCCGCCAACATGGAGTATATGGTGAGTCAGGCTCTGGCAGGGTGGTTTTGGGGTGCTGCGGTGGGGCTGAGGGGCTTGATGTGATGTGAGCACCCAACCTGGCACCCACACATGGGGATATCAGGGTGCTGCCCTGGGTTTGCAGCTGAACATCTGTCCCGGGGGATGTTTTGTGTCCCTGGTGCAGGGCAGACCCATGCAGCCTCTGCACAGCAGGGATGGAGTCCCAGTGGGGAGACATTTTCACCCAGGGGCAGATTTAGGACCCTTGATCCCATACCTGAGACATCTGGGAGCTTGCTGGCTGTGGGATGGCAGGATCCATCCAGCTGAGCTGCAGAGCTATCATTTGGGGAAGGGAGGTGGCAACAAGCATGAAAAGCTCAGGTCCCAACCCAAAGCCCAGGTAGGAACCTTTCCTCTAACTGCAGCCCCATCCCAAGCTCCAGGTTTCCTTGGGAGCATGCCCAGGGACGCCAGCCCCTGGGAGAAGAAACACGCAGGAGTGGGTCAGAGAGGGGCTGTGCAGCCTCACTGGGTCAGGCACCTCCTCCAGGTGAGGGCCACCCTGGGCAGAGCTTTCCCCAAGTTGTCTCCACCCTGCTTGGAGCTAACCCAGCCCTAAAGGGAGGAGAAATGGGGACCCACCAAGAGGAGGGATTTCCAGCCATCACAGAGAGGGACATGCTGCTCTGATCCCTGGGAGGGGACTGGAGCTCTGACGGAGCAGCTGGGTGGTCCCTGGATGCTGGTTTGGGAGCAGGATGTGGCTGCCCAACTTGCTGAGTACCAGAGCTGGTCAGAATTGCCCGAGAGCATCCTATGCTGCTTCTTCCTTGGCCTCAATTCCTGCCTTCCAAGATAACTCCCAGGCATCTTCCCAAAGCACTTCAGGATGAGTGAGGAATCTTTAAATAATGCATGGAGGAGCCAGCTGTGCTCACGGTCAGTCTGTGGCCAGCGCTGCGCTGGAGGGCTGGGAAAGGCTGTGAGCTGCAGCAGCAGAGCAGGGCTGCAGGGTTTCACCCCGGGCTCAGCTCCACCTGCTGCAGAAGGAGCTCATCCCAGAGGGAGTCACACAGACAAGGCTTGCACTGCTCCACGGCACCCGTGCTGTGCCTGGGCAGTGGGCACCTGGTGTGCCCAGGAGCTGCAGTGGGCAGCTGGGCTAGTTCCTGCCTCCTGGACATACTGCCATGCTTCCCCTGGGCTTTTTCCAGCCTGACATGTGAGTCATGCCTTTTGGACATCCATGGGTTCTCAGAAACCCTCTCTGAGCCCAAGGGAGTGGTTTTCTCCTTTCCCCTTCTCTGGGCAGCCAAAATCCCTGCCTGCCCTTCTCCTCTCCTCCTGGCCAGGTGTGGGACGAGCAGCTGGCCAGGGCAGCGGAGGCGTGGGCTGCGCGCTGCCTGTGGGACCACGGGCCCCCCCAGCTGATGAAATACATGGGACAGAACCTCTCCATCCAGTCGGGCAGGTGAGTGCTCCCGGGGACCCCCTCACCCCGTGATGTTGCAAGAGGAGGAGGAGGAGGAAAGAGGTTCTGAGCTGGGGTTGCAGAGGACTGAGATGCAACCAAGAGGCACATCAAGCCCCGCCCAGGGAGGAGGATCCTCTTGTAGCAGGGTAAATGTAGGAAACCAGAGGTGCCCGCTGCTCATCTGGGGAATATGGCATTAATCCACCCTCTGCTGGGCACATGGACCAGGGGAATGTGGGTCCTGGATCTCCACCACAGAGCGGAGCACTCTGGTGCCTCCAGCAAGAGCCAGGTCTCCTGGCCTTGGGCACAAGTGGACTTGGCACAAGGATGTCCTNCAGCCCCTCGCAGTTCCCCAGGACTCAGCTGCAAACTGGGGCATCTCACAGCACCTTGGGACGCTGCAGCACCTGGTGCAGCCAGCAGCTCTTCTCCATGTGGCAGCTGGGATCCAGGATCAAATCCTGCCAGTTTCCAACGGCCTGGGTAGTGCTGGGTTGGACTCGAGTATCTTTAAGGTCTTTTCCAACCTAAATCATTCCAGGATTCCTNCACTGCTCCACGGCACCCGTGCTGTGCCTGGGCAGTGGGCACCTGGTGTGCCCAGGAGCTGCAGTGGGCAGCTGGGCTAGTTCCTGCCTCCTGGACATACTGCCATGCTTCCCCTGGGCTTTTTCCAGCCTGACATGTGAGTCATGCCTTTTGGACATCCATGGGTTCTCAGAAACCCTCTCTGAGCCCAAGGGAGTGGTTTTCTCCTTTCCCCTTCTCTGGGCAGCCAAAATCCCTGCCTGCCCTTCTCCTCTCCTCCTGGCCAGGTGTGGGACGAGCAGCTGGCCAGGGCAGCGGAGGCGTGGGCTGCGCGCTGCCTGTGGGACCACGGGCCCCCCCAGCTGATGAAATACATGGGACAGAACCTCTCCATCCAGTCGGGCAGGTGAGTGCTCCCGGGGACCCCCTCACCCCGTGATGTTGCAAGAGGAGGAGGAGGAGGAAAGAGGTTCTGAGCTGGGGTTGCAGAGGACTGAGATGCAACCAAGAGGCACATCAAGCCCCGCCCAGGGAGGAGGATCCTCTTGTAGCAGGGTAAATGTAGGAAACCAGAGGTGCCCGCTGCTCATCTGGGGAATATGGCATTAATCCACCCTCTGCTGGGCACATGGACCAGGGGAATGTGGGTCCTGGATCTCCACCACAGAGCGGAGCACTCTGGTGCCTCCAGCAAGAGCCAGGTCTCCTGGCCTTGGGCACAAGTGGACTTGGCACAAGGATGTCCTTGGATGTAGAGCCTTCCTCTTCCTCTCCCTCACCCCCAGCCTCCAAGGTGGAGGAGATCCACCTTACCCAAGGCACCTTTTGCAGGTACCGCTCTGTGGTGGACATGGTGAAGTCGTGGCACCAGGAGAAGCAGCACTACTCCTTCCCCCACCCCCGNGGCCTGGGTAGTGCTGGGTTGGACTCGAGTATCTTTAAGGTCTTTTCCAACCTAAATCATTCCAGGATTCCTTGAAATCAAGCAGCAGGACTGGCCCCTTTGTGCTTCTGCCAAGCATGAATCTTCTCTGTGATGGAGCAGTTTTATAGAGCTCAGCTGTGTCTGGCTCCCCAGGAATGCAGCCCCTTCATCCCCTGGCACAGCCACCAGCAACCTGGCCAGCACAACATGAAAACCTCCCTCTGCTCCCCTGCTCGGTGCCAAAGCTGTGCCAGCTTCTAATTAACTCCTCTGCATGGCTCCAAACTTTTCCCAAGCATCCATCCCCATGTGGCTCGTCCTTGGGATGCCCAGGGACGCTGCAAGTTGCAAATGAGCAAGATGATACATTTTTTAAGGCAGAAATGCAGCCTGGAGAGGCTTTAGGAGGAGCTTCTGCTTCTGTTTCACCTGTGTGCAGGGTAAACTGCTGGTGGTGTTTCAGGGTGTGGTGTGGTGTGGGAACTAATTTGGGTAAATTAGAAAAGTGACCCAGACTCATTGAAGCGAGCTTGGCACACAGCCCCTTGCAGGGCAGCCTGGGCTGCAGGCAGGAGAGGGCTGCAAGAAATGACCCTCAGGTGACAAAGCACTGCCTGCGATAGGCACAGCATCACACAGAAGGGTGTGGGCAGGAGGGCTGCAATACCCTGATGGGACAGGGCCCTGCACTGGGGTTCTGGGGTGACTGGCTGCGGGATGCCTGGGCAGGCAGTCACTGAACATCCATTCTCTGTCCTGGCACAGATGGTGTGGGCATCCTCCAGCCGCCTGGGCTGTGCCCTCAGCACCTGTGCCAACGTGCAGGTGTGGGGCAGCACGTGGCGACACGCCATCCTCCTTGTCTGCAACTACGCCATCAAGTAAGTGTGTGGAGGGAAGCTCCCCCCTGCCATCCTCCCTCCTTGCTCTGGCATTGGCAGTGAGGTGACAGCACTCAGAGGTGATGCCTTCCTCTCTTTTTAGGGGCAACTGGCTGGGAGAAGCTCCGTACAAGGTGGGGCGGCCGTGCTCAGCCTGTCCCCCAACCTACGGTGGGGGCTGCTCCAACAACATGTGCTTCACCGGACTCAAATCCAACCAAGTCAGCTGGTTCTAGGGCTGCAGCCCCATGAGGAGCCCCCGGGAATGGGGATGGGGTGAACTAGAATTATTTATAACACTGACCCCCCCCAGCAACCCACTGTCCAACCTGCTTCATCCCTAGTGCCACGTAGGAAATTGCTTTTTTACACACCTCTCCAGCAGCGCTTGTGTTGTCCAGTTGCTTCCCACCTTGGGGGAAATAGGGATGGTTCAGGTCCGTATTTCCCAAAATAGGGATTGTTTGGGGGTGAATGGAGGGAGTGGGGCTGGCTGGCATGGTCCTGGCTTGGCAGGCTTGGGGACTTGACCCACTGTCCCCTGCCTGTGCTAAGGCAGAGGCTGGTGTAAGTGAATACCAAGATGTTCTCATGGCAAGTGGCTGGAGGAGCAGGGAGCTCCAGCAGCCCCTCCAGCCACAGGCCCCCAGCTCCAAGCCCCCCCAATAAAGCAGCCTGGAGACCCCCATGCTTGTGTCAGTGCTCCCTCACTCGCAGCCTGGAGCCTCGGGGTAATGCTGAGCCAGTGCCTTTGTTCTGGTTTTTGGGGTAAACAGCAAAGGGGTTCAGCAGCCCTTGGCAAGGCCACGGGCCACGGCCACGGGAGATGCCTGGGTGCTTTGCTCCATCATGTGGGAGAAGCCAGCACTGCTGAGACACCGAGTGACAATGACTCCAGAGGGCCAAGAGCTGCCCCACACCACCCACCACCCTGCCTCAGCTCCAGTGCCACTGAGCACCCTGTTACCCGCATCCCCTCGGTCTCTAGGGCCTCTCAGCACTCAAGTGAACTCAGGGGTCCCCAAATTCTCAGGCTTTGGGCCTGAGCCCCCAGCTGCAGATTCCTGTGCCATATAGAGGAGCAGAAGTCTCTGATTTTGTCCTGTTGGAGCTGCAGAGTTTTGATAACAGGGATGCTTGGATGTCCTGGGACTGGCAGGGACCCCTTGGTGCCTCCTCCAGAGATGTACAGGAGATGTGGGAGGCCCTGTCCTGTCAGTCAATCACTTTTTCAGCTCCAGCTCTGGACCCCGTATATAGTTGGCAACATCTCAGCAACACCTCTTGCACGTGGCCCTGCTTGCCTCAGTGCAGCCCCCCGGGAGCAGGATCTGCTCCTGCCACAGAGCCGTTGGTGGCACAGGGGCTGCCACAGCCCCACAGGGAGCCTGGGGACCACATCTGCACATCTTGCCACCATGAGGTCCCCGGAGCTCCTCCTGGGTGCTGTGGTCCCAGAGGGAGCACAGATGTCTGAGAACGGCTGTGGCACCTTGTGAGGGCCCCAATTTGTGGAGCAGAGGGAGACGGGGAGGAGCTGCAAATGTCCTGTGCCCTGGCCCTGCGCTCAGGGTACCACCCTGCATCCCACCACAGCATCCCTGCGGCTCCCCATCCATCCCCAAGTGACCCCTCCAGTTTTGCACTGAGCAGACAAGCCCCAAACCATGACTGGGGCATTTCACCCCATGCAGCTCAGCCAGGCTCTGCTCTGCCTATGCCAACACATGTCAGTCCCCTCAGCTCACCGCACAGCCCCTGGCCCCCATATGGCATTTGTCCCTTGCCCGCAGGCAGGCTCAGTCCTGCTTTGCCCATCACGGGCGGGCGATGGGCACAAAACCTGGCAGCACCCAGGGTGCTGCGGAGCTGGATCCAGCTGCACCGTCCCCCCACAGCCCGGGGTGAACCCCAGCCCGGCGGCTGCCCCGGCCTTGACACCGGGTGGGAACGGGAGCCCCAAAAGTGTCCAGTAAAAGCCGTGTTTGAGTTTCTAGCTTGGCAGCAGTTACTATAGCTACAGCAACGGCACCTTGCAGATTGGTTTCCATAAGAGCTTGGTTACTATTTAACATCTCCACCCACTTAGCCCTGATTAAGCGAATCAATAAGATAACAGGAGAGGCAGGTTTTCTCGCCCTGCCTTTCCGTGCTCCCTCCTGCCTTCACCTAGTTCCTTAGTGAAAGACATTTTTATTTATTTATTTAGATTTCTTTTTTATTCCTCTACTTCCTCTGGGTTTCGCCCCAAGTCCCCCTAGCAGTAGCCGGCGCGACATGGTCAATGTAAGCACCCAGCTAAGCGCCAAGATGGAGGCTCCATATGGTGAGTACAGCGTTCCCACCGCCCGCGCTGCCGTCCCGACGCCGCCCGTGGGAAGCAGGGCTGGGAGCGGGCAGCACCCCCGTCCCCACCGTGCTGCCCAGCCCCGGCACCTGCACAGGCTGGAGACAGAGGCAGAAAGAGGGTCCCTGACTGATTTTGAGAGGCTATAAATACATATCTATGCGTTTTCTCTCTCACTCTGCTTGGCTCGAAGAAGGCGGCACGTGCCTGAGGGAGCAGAGCGGTCGGACCTGCCGGCAGAGGGGCTGCTGTGGGGTTCGCAGCAGAAGTGGAGGCAGGTTAGAGAGGAGGTGACATGCTGCTGTAGGACATGCAGCCAGCCCCAATGCAAAGGCTGTGGGCAGCCCGTGGCATGCCCAGGCTGTGTGAGCGGGCACAGCGGGTGCCCGCCAGCGCTGCTGCTCTTGTTGAGAGCCAGGCCAGGCTGGTGTGATGACTGGGCAGGTTTCCCAGCAGGGAGAGTAGTGCCCAGAGGAACAGCAGCCTCTGGTCTCTGCGGTGGGCAGCATGCTGCTGCCCGGGGCATCCCAGTCGCAGGGAGATGCCCACCAGGTCTGTGCCCCTGCTCCCTGTGTGGCACAGCAGGCACCAGCCCGAGGTAGCCCCGCACCACTGCTCTCCTCAGTTGCACCAGGTGCCACTTGCCAACAAATGCACATGGGCACCGGGGGGATGTGTCCCCCTGCCCAGGCTGTCAACAGCCCCATGTTACCCCTGGGACAGGTCCAGCCATGCCCATGCTGCAGCTTCCCCGTCCAGCATGGGGCTGGGCTGCACGATCTGGGAACCCCAGTTCCCTGGACACAGCCAGGGTTTGAAGTGAGGCCCCAGCAAACCAGGTCTCACAGTTACAAGATTCTCCATCACATCCTCATGACTCTCCATCACTCTCATCACTCTCCATGGCTCCCCATCACTTCTTCATAGCTCTCCATCACTCTCCATTACTCTCTCATGGCTCTCCAACACTCTCCATCACTTCCCCTGGCTCTCCATCACTCCCCATGGCTCTCCATCACGTCTGCTGGCTCTCCATCATGGTGCCTTGTCTTTCCTCTCTATTTTTCACATCCTGCTCCTCTTTTACCACGCCCCATTCACGAGCATGCCCAGCCCCACCAGCCCATGCTCCAGCTGCCACATGTGCTGCAGCCAGGCCTCAGGAGGGCTTGTGGGACTCCCAGGCCACCTCCTCATGCTTTGTTCATGGCCCTATTCTGGGTGGCCACGTCTCTTGCTCCAGGCCTGCAGCTTCCTATGGGTGCCACCTCCAGCCCGAACCCACCCTCGTGCTGGGCATTCATACTGCAGCGAGGCTCCTTGCCGCAGTCCCCAGCACTTTAGTACTCTCCAGATCATTTTAATCTCGACTCCCATGACCCCATGGTGAGCCACGGGCAGATGTGGGGCTCATTGGCATTTTGGTGGGTCCATGGCCTATTGCAATGGAAACATGTAGGAACTGCATAGGACCTGCAATAGCATCACTGGGCCAAGCTGGAGCAGAGAGCTACAGTCAAGCAGTAACAAAATGCTGAGTTTTAGCCCATTTTTAGCAGGTCACGTACCTCTGAGCTGCAGGATCCAGCAGCCAGGGCTTCACATAAAGCTGGACTCAGAAAAACACTGAGTTTTTGGTCTGTACAGTGCAGGCTGTGGTTTTGTGTCCAGCTGGTGCTGCTTGGACAACGTGCCAGGAGCTGCGCGATGGAGGCTGCTTGTGAGCGGGTGAAACGAAGGTTTGATGCCTCTGAGATGTACGTGGGGTTGGATCCTGGAGAGAGGGCTCCTCTGTGGGCTGGTCCAGCAGAAGCAGGTGCTAAGCATCCTCCAGGCTGAAGCCCTGCCTGGGTCTCTGCTGCTGAAGGGGAGATGGCTCCTGACCTACAGAGCTCAAAGGGACTGATTTCTGCCTCATTTGCAGGACAAGGGGAGGCTCAAGTGATATTCCCATCAGCCTGAGAGACTGACAGTGCACAGGAGCTAGCTCTGAGATCCCCACATCCAAGGCACCTGTGTCCTGCATTGCCCCAGGGTGCAAAGCCAGCCTCATTTCTGCAGTGAGCAACAGGCTTTGCCTGACAGATGCAACCCAAGGAGCCGAACAAGCTCTTTAATCACTTACGATTAAGTTATTCTACCCACTTGCAACTCGCTCTACTGCAAGTGGCCGTTTGCCAGCCCTGGCACATCTGTAACCTTAAACACAGGCAGGCAAATCTTTCCACCAGTAACTTTCTCCTGTTTTTTTTTTCTTTAATCCTAATTTTCTCCTAATTTTTCAGCCTGAGGGTCAGCAGCTGAGGTGCAGGCAGAGCCATGGCAGATGCAGGCAGAGCTGGGGCAGATGCAGGCAGAGCTGGTGCTGTGGGGTAGCTGGAGAAGAACCTCTGCACATCCCACCTGCAGCCGCTCTCCCCATCTGCTTCCATGGCCAAACAAAGACGTGCTCCAGCCGGCACCCGCTGCCTGCCAGCCTCTGGTGAGCCTGGGGCCTTGCAAGGGGGAGAGAGAAAAACAATAAGAATAAAAAAGCAAGATGGGCCTCCCAGACCAGAGCGAGAAGAAACTCAGTGTTGGCAGAAGGAGGGGAGTCCTCATAAATAAAATGGGTGAAAAAGTTATCCAAATAGAGGCGAGGAAGGGCTGGCAGGGATGGGGGACCAGGCAGTGCTTGGCTTCCCTGGGAGCCTGCAGAGCCCCAGGGCTGGGCTGGGTGGCAGGTTGGGCACAGCAGCCCTGGGGCAGACAGCAAGGTGGTGGCCGAACCCTCCCCAGGGTCACTGGCAAGTTTATTCCCTTGCAAAGCAATAGGAATGCTCCATTGAGCAGTGTTGGTGCTGAGCCCCAGATGTGCCCACCAGCACTGCCCTCATGGCCAGTGGCCCTTGGCAGGACAGGCCACCCCAGCTGGCATTGCCCTGGCATTATGCTGGCATTGCCCTGGCATTGCTGGGGTTCAGCCAGCAGATACACATCAGGTTCTATCAGATGAGCCTTCAGCCTTGGAGGGGTCATGCAGTTTCCTTTGATAGATGGAAATTTTTCTGATTTTTCCATCTCTGTATTTATCTCAGAAGCCTCAGCATTTCAGCATCCATTTGAAGCCAGGGATACATCCTAAGGGGAAAACTGGACACTGGCACTTGGCCTCAGGACAGTGAGCAGGTCTAGCTCGCTCTGCAGCGGGGGCAGCAGCAAGAGCTGAGTGGGGCATCCCCAAACTGCAGCTACTGCAACCCTCCCCACCCATCTCTGCCCCAAACTGCCACCAGCATTCCCCTTAAACCTTACCTTGGGGGCATTTGTTTCCTCCCATCAGACCTGTGTCTTGTGTAAGGGCTTGGAGGACACCCTGCCAAGCAGTGACAGCCGGGGATCCCCGGGGCCGGTGGTTACAGCAGGGACCAGCGCATGATCGGGGCCAGCTCAGTAAAGCAGCTTTGGAAATTCGCTGAAAAATGTGAGACGTCAGAGCTGCTCAGGAGTTTCAGTCAGATGTGGTGAATAGTTTCAGCTGAAAAACATAACAGGCGGCAGAGTTTCTGAGTATTTTTACTTTTCCCTGTAAAACAATTATTTTTCATTGCCAAATAGATCTAATTTCTTACAGGTTCCCCCTAGATAAGAACCAAACTGAGCTTTTCCCCCTTGATTTCTCATGTCAGCTGCTATGTAATACCTCTGTTTACTCCCTGTGCTCTGTGTCCATGGCCTGGAGGCTGTCAGGGATCAGGAGGTGTTAGAACACCTGGCACAGTCCCATTCCCTGTCCCCCTCCCGCTCCCATCATCCCCACTGGCTTTGGGGGTGGCCATAACAGTGGTGCAGGGAAGGTCAGCACTTACCAGGGCAAGACAGGGCTGGGCAGGGTCTTGCTGCACCCAGCAGTAAGTGCTGGGATGCAAAGGGGACAATCACTGCTTCAGCCACCGCGTTCCGCTCCCGAGTGCTGTTTGCTGGTGCTTGGTGGAGGTTTCCTTGGGGAAGAGCTGGGGATGCTCCCTGGACCGCGGGGAAGCTGCTCAGTGTCGTGGGGCAGCCTGTAGGGCTGTGACATCCATCGTGCTGGAGACACCTCACCCCGGGTGCTCATGAGGCCAGCAGCAAACCCTCACCTTCAGCCTCACTTGAAAACACGATGGTATTTTTGTAAGGGGAGTGAGCACGGAGGGCTGCTGCCAGTGGGCAAGAGCTCCAGCTCTGGCAGGTGAGCGGCGTGAGGCTGGGTGAGGTCTGAGGAATGTCTGAGAGCTCTCTGGAGCTGTTTCGAGCTGTTCCAAGCTGCACAGGGCAGGTGCAGGGCTGCGGGTCAGACGTGCTCCGTTAGTCTTCTGCTGACATTTCCTAAATGGCATTAAAAAGTGATGTTTACTTAAAGCGAGTGCAAAGTGACGGTGGTCCTGCAGGCAGCAAGGGCTGGGTGATTTTCTTTCAAATACAGCAACATTTGTAGCAGGACCAGGGCCAGCAGTGGGACAGGGTAGTGCATAGGGCAGAGCCAAGGGTTATGTTGGGCAGGGGGACATCTGCAGGTGTCTCTGCCAGTGGGCTTGGGGTCAGAACAGGGCACAGACTGCAAAAAAGTGTCCGTGACTGCTTGTGTTCAGGCTCATTCTCTGTTCGCTTTCCTCAAATATTCAAGCGAACGAGGCTCCTGGCAGAAATGTTTGTGGAAATGGCAAATGTTGCAGAATTTTCATGAAAGGCAAATTTCAAGGTAGTGGCTGTATGGTGAAGCCAGAGCTGATGGCTCTGCTCACCTGCTCTGGGCAGAGGCACCACATTCCCATCAGGCCCTCTGAGCAAAGCTGAGTCCCAGAACCAATTTCTTTCTGGCTTCTGTTCTAGCTTCAGCCTGAGTATCAACAGAAATCACCCAGCAATTCCTTTCAGGAAACACATGCCTTAAAAAATAATGGTGGGCTCTAGATGATGCACCAAAGGTGTGAGAGGATCAGCTCCATGCAGAGCAAGTGGCTGTGGAAAGGCTCCAGCGGTCAAGGAGCAGATGGCTCCTCGATCCAAAAAGCTGAAGGGTCAGCAGGGCCAGACCAGACTTTCTATCCCCAAATGTTGCAGTCACTGGAGGGACTCCAGCTGCATCCCCATGGTGCCAGCAACCCCAGTGCTGAGAGACAGATAGGGACCACCACTGTGGGCTCAAACCCTCTGAGACCCCAGCAACAAGGTGTCCCCGTGGGCTCAGCCAGGGCTGAGTCTGTCGGGAAGAGGTCTGGAGGTGGGGAATGGGTGATATTCTGTACCTCCTGCCATGGGTCACCACGCATGGGCCATCTCCTCTGCGATGATGCTCTGGGAGCCCTGACACCTTCTCCCCCTCTGAACAGTCAATCTGGTTTGACACTCTGATTTTCATCACAGCCTACAGACCTCTGACCTTGCTCATCCCACCTCAGGCTGCCCAGGGAAGCACCTTTCCTGTGGCTTTGACCTAAAAAAAAAAAAAAATCCACCCTAAAACTCATCCGTCAAGGTGGGTGGCTCAGCTCCTGCCACTGAGTGTGGGACACCTGAACCCACCAACATGGGACCAGTGGGCACCTTTCACCTGCCTCTGCACCAAAAACCTGTCCCGGTCATGGGTGTGTGCAAGATTTTTATAGGCAACAGCTCCTGGGAAAGTGGGAAACACAAGGAGAGCCGTACACTCAGCTTCCTGGCATGGCCCAACGCTCTGTTTAGGAGAGCCAATGTCAACAGATAGACTTGAAGGAAGGAGCAAAACCAAATACATGGGCACTTCTCAGAACAAGAGCTGTAAAACCTGCACAAACCTGAACAAGTGCCACAACACTTTTTATACGGTCAGAATCAATAGTGGAGCCCACTCAATGTGTTTGCTGACACATAAACGACAACCACCACACCGTGTTTATGGCCCAGCACTGCTCACAGAGCTGCCGAGCCTGGATCCTCCTGCCCCACTCAGACACTTCTCTCCCCCTCTGCTCCCAGGGCAGGCTCATCATTTTGCTGCACAGCCCCTTGATGACAAGAAGCTGCCACTGCTCCTCTCCAGCGTGCCAGCCTGCCCTGCTTTCCAGCCAGCTAGGCAAGCCCTGCATCCCACCCCATCATAGAATCATCACAGAATCATAGAATGGTTTGGGTTGGAAGGGACCTTAAAGATCATCTAGTTCCAACCCCCCTGCCATGGGCAGGGACACTAGATCACCTAGACCAGGTTGCTCAAAGCCCCATCCAACCTGACCTTAACACAAACAGTGTTGGAACATCCACAACTTACCTGGGCAACCTGTTCCAGTGTCTCACCAATCTCATAGTGAAGAAATCACCCATCATCGGGCCCGCCTCACCACCCTGGTGAAAAGCAGCAGCTCAGCCTGGGAAGAGGATTCACTGGTGTTAACATCACCCAAGGAAACTCGGCCATGGGCTGTGAGGCCGGGCAGGGTGCTAGGTTAATGGATAGGGCAGCACTGCAGGGCTCAGCAGAAGGCATAAAATAACCATCGCTCCATGGAAAAAACCCCTGAGTGTGCTGCAGGTCCCCTGTGTGGCCTCTTCACCTGCAGCCACCACAGTCCTGCCCCAGGGATGGGCAGGTTCATCCAGGTCAGGTGCCTCGACAAGGAGGAGCAGAGAAGACACCAATGAGCACCCAAGGGACCCAGCCTGTGTAGAGAGCCTGGTGTTGGCAGGGCAAAGACAGCGCCGGCAAATGAGGCAGGAGGGGCAAGGGGACAGAGCCAGGCTTCAGATCCACAGCCCCAGCTGCTCCCCTGCCTGGAGTCTACTGCCTTCAAGGACTAAATGGTGGTGGGATGGAGGTGGTGGCTTTGCCACTGTGTGGACGCTCTGGTGGAAGCAGAGCTGGGTGCTGCCTGCAGCTCCATCCGTGGGTGTCTGCCCAGACACTGCCAGAATCTGAGAGAAATCTCTGTTGACCTGGGTGTGTTTCCCTGTTACAGGCACTAAAACTGGTGTGGAAACAGAGGGGTGAAGGGAGGTGTCATGGGGTTATGCACAGTTCAGGCCCAGCCCTGCCTTTGATGCTGCTCCCTGCTCCTCGCAGGCATACTGGGCATCTGCCCATGTGCCAGCGCACTCCCTCCCCAGGCACGGGGCTGAGATATGGACCTGCTGGTCATTCCCCATCCCTGACCCATCAGGAGCCTGCTGGAAGCTATGTGCTCTCCAAATTAATTTGAATGCACCCCAGGCAGCCCTGGGTGAGAGCAGAGGCTCATGGAGATGGGACAGGGATGGTTTAGGAACAGTTTTCCTCTATTAGACTCATGCCTTCGAGACAGCACTTGAGGTTTGATGTCTCTGGAGGGCAGGAATAAGCTCTCTCCTCCTTGGCACAGCAAAAGGAGAGGCAGGCTCGGCGGGAGGAAAGCCATCTGAGGAGGAAGAAAAGTGCAGGAAAATGGGTGTTTTAGATGGGCTTGGCCCCGAGTTGGTTCCTCCAGGTGCAGAGGCTGGCAAGGCCACGCTCACTCCCAACCCTGCTTGGGGCCATGGCTGTGTAGCACTGGGCTGCACTGCGAAGGTGCCCAGCTCTCCCTTTCAGGATTCAATTCATTGCTTGGTGCCTGTGAAAACCCAGAAGTGCCACTTTAATCCCTCATCTAATTTTCCTCCTCTGGGCTAAGCAGGGCCACACAAGCCAATACACACTCCCTGCAGAGGAGAGAAATCTTGGTGCTCAGCAGCCTTCACACTCTCCTCTGGACCAGGGCCAAACCAGTCAATACAAGTGTCACAGCAGCTTCATCTCCAGAAAAAAAAACAGAGAGTGCAGCACTTGGGTGGCAGAGAGGAGCTTCCTGTAGTCTGGCAGTCAGAAAATCCCTTTTCCTCCTGCTGGGCTTGCCTTGGCCCAGCCACAGTGCAAGTTTTGGCTCTAGCCAAAACCTTGGGCTGCCTGGGACATGGAGGCTCCTGGATTCCCCACTGACATCACCAATGTGCACAATCAACTAAGAAATCTCAGCCCTGGGAGTCTTCCAGTTTCCTTGGGAGAGGATGGGGAAAGGAGGGAACTGGCACAGAGCAGGGAGGCACCTGGGGAGCTGCGGGAGAGTTCTGGCAGTGATGCTCTGGGAGCAGTTTCATAGAATCACAGAATAATAGAATCATTTAGGTTGAAAAAGATCTCTAGGATCATCAAGTCCAGCCTCCATCCAACATCTCCCTGACCCCTAGACATGTCTCAAAGTGCCACATCTACTTGTTTCTTGAACTCCTCCAGGGATGGTGACTCCACCACCTCCCTGGGCAGCCTGTTCCAATGGGAGATGCTCTCCAGGGTCTGCAGGACGCAAAGCTCGGGGCTGACAAAGATGGGCAGCACCATGGGCACAGCTCCCTGCCTGCTACTCTGTTGCACTCTTGATTTTCTCATCCCCACCTGTTGGGACAGCAGCTGGGAGAAGAGATAAAGGTTATTCCTCAAGGATACGGTGTTCTAGGTATTTATACAGAAACATTTCAAAACGAAACTGGCCAGCCTCTCACCAGACAGGGAGTCAGACCCACTCCTGCTGTTAAACACCAGTTCCCAGTGTCTGGCACTACTGCCCCACGCTGCAGCCTCGGCAGGCCCAGGCACATCTTCTGGAGCAGCCTCTAGAGCTGCATATGTGCTCAGGCACCCCCTGTCCCACAGAAACACATCAGCAGGCCAGAGGCCAGGGTGAGGGCACCGCAGAAAGGTGGCTCAGAGAGCAGCAGGCACTGCTGCGGGCACCAGCAGTGGGGCACAAACCCAGAGCCACCTTATAATTCCCCTCCGGGTAGTGGCCAGAACCCTTTAAAACCTGTGGCTCTGCAGCACAAACTCCTGCTCCTCATCAAATCTCATTGTGACCAGCATTAAGGGATTAGCCGGTCCCTGCCGCCGCACCGCAGCCAGCTCCTGGTCATGGCTCGTGCCCCGCAGCCCACGGGGGGCTCGCCAGCTGGACGGCCCCGTCCAAGGGCGAGACTCCCCTAGCTCTGCCCGCAGAGCTGAGCACCCCTGGAAGATGAATGGCAGCAGATACGACCTGCTCCAGGAAACTCCAGGTACTCCCCGCGTTCCCCCTGGCACCCGCAGCAGGGAGAGCAGCAGCTACGTAGCCAGCGCTGAGGAGGTTACGTGAATGAAGGGCACTGGCAACCCCCGGGGTCTCTAGTAGGGTTTTGGAGCAACTGAAATATGCTCATGCTCAACATACATAGTGTTGGTGTCCATCAAGGTGACCCCCACATCTCTGGTTTCTGTTTTGCTTTGTGCAGAGCAAACATGCCAGGTTTGTGGGTGGCAATGGCTGATGTTCCCAAGCTTGGTTCTGGGGCTCTCGAGAGAGATACCCCAATGTTGGGCGGTATGGTGGACTGGGTGCTGGGACTCCCGGGGGCAGAGGTGGTGGAGTCGGGCTGGTGTCCCACAGACACCTCCGACTGCCCACTACATTTGGGAAAGGAACTGGTCATTCTCAGCCCAGTTCCCAGTGTCTGGCACTACTGCCCTGCACTGCAGCCTCGGCAGGCCGAGGGACAGATCCTGCCCCCTTGCAGCACAGCTCAGCTCCTGCCCCGTTTGCTGCCTGCCCCTTACCAAAGAAATCTGCCATGGACTTACCCAGCCCTCATAATGAAAGCTTTAAGGGAAAAACACTTTTAATGCAAACCTTATCAGTTGCACAGAACTATTACTAGAACAGCTCTTTGTGTCCCTCTCCATGGTCCCCTCCAGTGCAAATCCCCCCACTCTGCGCTCAGCCCCTCAGGCGCCCTGGTGTGGAGGTGAGGCAGTGAGGAGGCTGGGTGGGCTCAGGGTGCTGTGGGGGGGGTTTGCAGGCATTCAAGACAAGTTTTGAGCATCCTGAGCCCTGGATTGCTGCATCTCGCAGAGCCTCATCCACAAAAGACCTGCCTGCCTCCGCTTGACCCTGGCACACAGCAAAAACGCTGGGGCTCCTCTTGCTTGAGCAACTCACCCCAGGCAGGACTGGTGCTGGTGGGGGCCAGGCTCCTGGCACAGCCTGCACCCCAAGCCACCATCCTGCAGGAGAAGCTCCCCACACCAGTGCCTCGCAGGGAGCCACGTGCTGGGAGCTGCTCCCAACAAATACCTGCGCTCTTTATCAGCTGGCGATTGATTCAGAAAGTTCATGGCTTCAGCATCCCATGACGCGATTACTAGAAATGGTTCATTTCCTCAAGTGATGTAGTTTATGGTCATAATATATTTTAATTTCTTTATGATACAAGACACCAATGGCACTTGGCTTTGCAGGAATGCAAAGGGACAAATAATAGTGTTATCCTGTCTTGGAGACATAGGTCAAATACTCAAAGGCTAATTAGCAGTTGCCACGTTGTTTGTTAGCAAGGAGCCAGGCAGTTGGCATGGCAGAATCCTGGCTATGTGTTTGTGGGACTGTGGAGACATGTGATCCCCCCTTTGCTGTCCCCCATGCAACAAACCTTGTACATAGAAAGCTCTGATGTTCCCATACCTTGCTTTGTGCTGTGGTTTTGTTCCTGTGGCCGTAGACAGGACAGTTGTGTTGCACAGGAGAGTGTCGTGGCCACGGGCTGCAGGGGTGAGAAGCTGCTGTGGACGTGGAGCTCCGGAGTAGTTTTGCTCCGTCTGTCACTTGCTGTGCTCTGGCAGTTGAGGACACAGGACAAGACAGGCCATTCAGGCACCCTGCACACTCCTGTGGAAAAAAAGCATTTTGCACTAACTTGTTTTATTCTGACTCCACAAATCAGAATCTCTCAAATTTTAACTTACCACCCCTTCTTTTCTCCTTTTTTTTTTTTTTTTTTACAAGCCCAGGCTACCTTTCCCAGTTCAGACCTGACCACTGCTCCCACCTGTGGCAGCCATCCTCATTTCTTGTGCTGCCTCCTCTCAGACACACAAGTGGCCCTTTCCTGAGATGCTCCCCCAAAGTCCAGATCCCCAGCCAGGGCTGACTTTGCCAGCCAGCCCAGGGCAGGAGGAGGGCGGCTGGAGCAGCCCATGGCTGTCGGATGCAGGAACACACTTTTTGCCCTTGAGAAGCCCTTGACTTGTCCTCCTCTGGGGACATGGGCTCAGATTGTCCTGCTGCTGCCCTCACCCCACTGCAGCTTTCCAGCTCTCTCTCCACACCCCCAGCAGTTTTGCAGTCTTTTGCTTTAATTTCTAGTGAGGGCCAATCCCGAGAGCCCCAGCAGCAACTGGAGGTCACTTCCAGCCATGGCTCGCTGATGCATTCACCTTCGCAAAAAAGATAAAAGCACTTTAAAAAACAGCAAAACTTGCTTTGTAACCTTTGTTGATTTTGGCTGTTCTCCTCCTCCACCTATTGCTCCACCAGCTGGAATGATTCAGGGGCTGTTACATGTGTGTATAACGAACATACAAAGTCAATGAAGCCCTGCAAACAGCTGGCAGGGGTAAAGGGAGAGACTTGCTTGCCTGCCAGACTGCGAGCTCAATAGGGATCCTTCTCCTGGGAAGCTGCAAGATCACTTCAGTTCCAGAGGGATCATATCCACCTGCTAAACAAGTTCTCTCCAGGTCCAGACATGGTCTGATGAGATTCCTGGTGAACTAAATGTGTGAGCTGGCGAGGCATGGAAAGCAATAGCTCCTCATTGATGGCAGCAAACCCTCTCTCCAGCATTGATGCTCCCCCAGGCTTCTGCTCCCCCATTTTAACGGGGCTTAAACTGCTGGACTCGAGCTGAGCATCTGCTGGCATAGCCAGTGAATCTGGAACAGCACGTGGCAAAGTTAAAGCTTTTCTGGATTTTCTCCCAAATAGGCAGGAGAGTATTTGCTGTGAAGTGTCCAGGTCTCTGCTGGTTTGGGGTCTGGATGGAGTGCAGTGCTGGCAGCGTAGGAGGTTTGGTGGGGCAAGTGGGATCAGTGGCGGGAGCTGTAGCTTGGGCCAAGTTGCAGCCTGTGGTGTAATGGAAGAAGATGAATCTAACAGTTCCTCTTCCTTGCTTGGTCTTGGGCTCATTGCATGATTTTGCACAAAAACACAGCAGTCAGGTTTCTAGAGTCTCAAGTGACAACTTGCGGGTCCCAGAGGACCAATGTCATCTCCAAGGGCTGCAATGCTGGCAGAGTGATGGCAAACACGCACCAGCCAAGGCACTGGCATCTTCAGGCACATGGAGAACAGCTCAAGCTCACTGTCCTTGCAAAACAACAGCTCCCAAGAGCACTCCTAATTACTTCCTCAAGCGCCTTTGTTAGGCAGGATAATAAACCCCTTTCTGGTCCTGGATGAAAGGCACGCACAGTGTTATCGCTGGAATGGTATATGCTGAAATGGTCTCTCTGCCCCCATGTTTGCAGTTCTTTCCCTACAGCTTTTGCATAGCAGCTGTTTATTTTAGCTCCAATAATTGCCTTTAGCTCCAACATCCATCCCAGCTTTGGCTGAAATGCACTTGTTGCTTTTGGAGAGGAGTTCAAGCAGAGTCTGCTGCCTCCTTTGAAGTGTCTCTTCCCCATGTCCAAAATCTGCCTGGATGCTCCATACAGTGATTTTATGGCCTGGAGGCCTGGACAGTTCTGGTTGGCTTGGCCACTTTCTGTTAACTTTGGCATTGGTGAGAAGTAGCCTGAGGCTGCAGTGGAGCTGCCTCTGTCACCCTTAGCTGTGCTGGGGAGCCCAAGGTGCCACCGTATGTCACAAGGTCACCAGTGACAGCAAGTCTGGGGTCTTTTCAGGCACTGCCTGCCCTGGGCATCACCCCCAGTGCCAAACAGCATCTGTCCCAACCACAGCAACAGGCGCTTCAGTGCTGGGGAAAATAAACCACCAAGAGTGATTTGTTGTTGAACAGGAGAATAAAACGCCCGTGTCTTCCCTTAGGCACAAGTCTGGCACGTGGCTGTGGTCACCTCCTGCCTCTCTGGGGCTGGATCTTTCTGATCCAGAAAGAGATGGTCGATCTTTCTGGTTCACCTCCATGAAGTGTTTTGCTGGGGAAGGGACACGCTGCGTGCAGCTGGCAAGGGGCAAACAGAACCTAAACAACTTCTGCTGAATCATTTGTTTTCCTGGAGACTTCTTGCTGCTGCTGGGGGCATTCTGGGGATGAACACAGGAGCAGACCTGTCTGTGTGTCCGTCATATGATTGCCCAGAGCAGAGGCAAAGATTTGCTGCTTGAACTGGGGGCTTGTTTCAGCTGCACTGACCTGCAGCCCCCCAGCTCCTGCCAGATTCCTTGGAGCTGCTTATTAACACACAGACAACTCTGCTCTGGAGTCATGGCACGCTGAGGCAGAAGGCAGAGGGGTTTGACAGTGTGGCCTAAATATCCCTGTTTACAAAAAGTCTGACAAAACACAAGCCCTTGGCTTTATCTTTCCCATTTGGAAATAGCCACAGAGCAAATATACTTAAGGCATGAAGGGAGGGGGATTTATATTGACTTTAGAAAAAGCTGTACTTTAAAAACAGGAAAAAAAGCTCATCCTCGAGCTGTACAGACTGGCTGCTAGACCCAAAAGCCCTGTGTGGAGGCTTAAAGCCTGCCTGCTAATCTGCAGCAGTTCTGTGTGAGCAAGTCATGCAGTAAACCGCTCTCTGTTAATTTTTTAATGCAGAATAAACAGGTCAAGAAATGATTAGCATGAGAATAAGTTGAGCTTAATCAGGAGAATCAGAAAAGATGAGAGGGAAGAGGCAAATTGGAGTTATCAGTTAACCACAGAGAGTGGCTCTGCCTTCACGAGCTCATGTTTCCTCTTGTTTCCCATCTCCTCTAAAGCTGCCTTTTTTTTCCCCCTTCCCTAATTTAAATGATGAGCTAAAATTGCTGGTATAAGCACAATGGAAGCCCTTGTTTCTCCTTCTCATTTTCTATCTGCAATGTATGCCCAAATGAATTGCAGGTGATAAGGCTCCTACCTGGTTACTCCTGATGGTCTTTCCCATTCCGTGTGGAGAAAGGGAGCTGCTGACATTAAGGCTGAAACGTGCAAAATCCACTTCGTGCAAGTATGAGAGCTCTGCTCTGATGCAAAAGTTTCAGTGTGATCCTGACAGATCCAGGGACTGAGCAGAGGCATCCGTGGGCAAGGGGAAGAGCAGCCCTCAGGACTGCTTGGAGTGGAGTTTGGTCAGTGGTCGGAGATCTATATTCTCAGATAGGCAGGACTTTGTCCACAAACTGGAATTTGAAATTTCAAAGGGGAAAAAAAAAAAAAAAAANAAAAAAAAAAAAAAAAAAAAGGCAGAAGGGACCTTTGCATGTGTGGAGATGACTACGCTGGCGACGCTCCTCTGGGACTTTTGTTCTTTGTCTTGTAATTGGGCTTCGTGCTTCCCCAACAGCTCACTTGGCCAAATGGAGGTGGGCTGAGCAACGGCCTTGACCTTGTTTGGGCCTTCCATGCTCTGGAGAGGTTTCAGGCCCGAGCGCATCTGGTTTCACTTGCATGCCAAGGAAAAGCCACTCCAGCCCCACAGTAGCCTTGGAGCTGTGGGTGACATGGGAGGAGTGATCTGGAGTCAGGGCTGCAAGGGGTGGTGGTGGCATTGCTGATGTAAGATGAGGTTGGCTCTGCTGGCTCTGGGCACTGGCATCTCTGCTGGGGACTTCTTGGGAGTACCAAGCTGTGAGAGAGCAAAGCATAGGGCAGGAGGGCCCCAGGCTCCTGGCTGCAGCCTGACCACTGTCCATGCTCAGAAAGTCTGCAGGCAACTCCAGACTGGAGGGTCTGGTTGATACACTGGAGGGCAAGGCTGCTGAAGAAATAGCCCAGCAAGAACTACAGGAGCATAATCCACACAGGGCCATCAAGAAGACTGTGCTGCTAGCTCTGTTCTTCCTCAGGCCAACACCAAACTCAGCAACATCCCCTCAGCATACCTTCATCATCTGTTTGCCCTTCTCCATCTCAAATAAGAAACATATCTTCATCTTTTATTCTTCATCTGTGTGCTCTTCACCATCTTGAATCAGCCAAGTGGGAACACATCACCGAGAGAACACTCAGCAAGCTGCCCCCAACAAGAAACTCCTCCAACTGATCAGCTCCTTGTTTCTTCCTACAAACTGCTCAGTTCCTGGTTAATATAGCTCCAGCCTCACCCACCACCCCAACCATGACCACCTGGGGGAAGGCAAGGCCTCACACAGGTGTGCTAGGAGCCTGAAAACACTTGGGGAACAAAGCATGTTGCTGGGTTATGACTCATCCATAGGTCAGCTTCAACTCAGGGCCCACAGCCCAGACCCCAGCACTTCAAATGCTTCCAGCAGGAGGTTGGAGAAGAGACCCTGCAGTCCCTTTCAACCTCAATTTTCCTTTGATCCTCTTCAAGGGCAGGAGGAGCCCTGTGAGAGGAGCCTGCTCACTCACTTGACATGAAGAGCTAGTAAGCTGATGGCATTCTTACCACAAATGCTCTATTAAATACTCTGTTCCTGATCCTCATTTACTGAGAAGCATGGATCTTCTTTCCAGGGAATCTCCTTTTGCTTTGGATGAATTTGCCAGTCAGGGATAAGATAAGGCAGAATTAGTGTCATGATGTGACATGCGGGAAAGGATTTACTGCTCAACAGATAAAAATTAAATAATTGCTTGGTGCAGAACACTTCATGCCCTGAAGCTGTCATGGTCTCTTTTGTAGCCATCTTCTGGTGTAGGACATGGTGGGTAGAGAGCACAGAAAATAGGGACAGAAGGCGAGAGGAGAGGGCCTGAAAGCTGAAAATCCACTGAGCACCTGGTCTGGCAACAGCTATGAGTTGTCTCTCTTTGGAATAAAAATGACAAAACATCTTCTGTAGGACAGAAGTGTTTGAATCAGCCCTACAACCAGCTGCTGACGTGAACATCTCCAACCTAAAACAGCTGCAGGGCTACAGGGCCCCACTGGCCAGTACACGCCATGACTACATTGGCAAGCTGTCCCAAAACCCCCACACAGGGATGTCAGAGGGAGACAAGGACTCCCCAGGCAGAACACCCCCAAGGAGACATCATCTCCTACAACAGACCATGCCCAGGGAGCAGCCAACGCGTTTCCATCACGAGCCCACCTCCAGGGCAAAGGAAATGCACAGTGTCCTTGGCCGGTCTGGTCCCCGACCTCCATGCTGAGACAAAGGATTGGGGGGACACTGGTGATAGATAGAGGACACTGGCAGTGAGAAAAGGACAGTCATCACGGCCCCGGGCGGAAAGCCCCACAGCTCATTGACAGTCCTGGCCTCTGAGCCACCTAATGCTCTCCAAACTTCCCCGCTCCTTATCTGCCGCCCTCCCGCACGCGCTGCCTCTCCAGCTTCTATTCCTGGCCCTTTGAATCCCTCCTGCCCGGGAGCAAACGGCCCTTGCAGCTTCCTTGCTCAGCAGGCTGTTTAAGCACAAGGCCTGTTTTGCTGAGCAGGGCAGGATGGGCCACACTTTTACGATATTTTACTAGACGCTGTGGCAAATCCTGCACATATTTGACCTAGTGTCTGTAGCATTTATCTAATCAAAGGGATCACTGTGGCCTGGCCAGGATTGGGACGGAGGTCCCTGGGACGAGGCCACGGAGAGGGCTGTGCTCTATCTTAGCATTCCCAATCCAGTGTGCACGTTGTAAAAACAATTTTTGGCTCAGGATTGCTCCTGCTGAAGGGAAGAGTCACCGGCACGTGAGTGCAGAGAGCCCTGGCCTCTCCTGGGAGCACAGGCCGGACGGCTGTTTTCCCTGCAGCAAAGGATTGTTTATCACAGGTCCCAGGTGAGGAAGCAGGAGCTCTCCTCTGTGCTCAGCTTTGCTCCTGCAGACCTGTAGCCTTAGGATAGAATTGCTGGTTGGAAGTGCTACTTAGGTCACAGTTTTAGGGGGCAAGGGCTGCTTGAACAATCTCTTGTGCTCCTAAAATGTGAATAGCAGATCATGGCTAGCATCACTGCCCAAAGGCACAAGCTGTTGGGGAGTCAGACACCTTGGTGTCATGTTGTAACAGCGATGCCACCGTGGCCAAGGCAGCCTGGGGTGCCAGTGGGGTGGGGCTGCACTGAGGTGCCTGGGAAGCACAAATCCAAGCCAGCTGGGAGCCCAAATCAGCAGCACGTGGACTCAGTCACCCGCTGCTGGTTGTGAAATCAGGGGGATGTTTTCAACGCAGAGGGAGCTGATACCAAACCATTAATTACTGGTTCTCCTGAGCCATCCAGCCAATGCCACCTAGCAGTCAATTAAATTCCCACTCCTTGATCTTGCAATTACAGTGAACCATCTTGGTTCTGTCTAAAGCAGAGGAGTGTTGTGCCCAGGGTCTGCTGGGGAGGAGAGCACCCAGGTTAGCAAGGAGTAGAGCACAGGCAGCTCTGCTAGTCCAGTCTCCCCTGCCCCGTACCAGTAGGTCAGACCCCAGGTCTGAGCAAGGCGGCAGAACCACCGTTGGTGCTGGTGGCAGAGAGCTGCACCCACAGAAGGGGAAACCTCGCTGCAGAGTAAAGCTCTGCCATGTTGTAAAATGCCTAATTAAAATTTTAAGACTCCTCAGTCAAAACCCAAGGCCGGGGGGGGTCCAGCACAGGGTGACTCTGGAGGTGGGCCAGGAGCAGCCCCAGCGATGCCCAAGGTGCCTGTGCCACCCCCCAGCCCCACTCACCGTTTGGGCAGAGCTGCAGAGTGGGATCTGTTTATAAGGCATCCAGCCCCTGTAAAACTCAGTTTATAGGGAAGTAAAAGGAGTTGTATGTCATTACTTTGCATAGCAACGTGTAAATTACCAGGCAGGCGCTGACCTTCCCTCACAGGGAGGGAGAAGAAGGAAAAGGTGTGGGAGGATGGGGGAACAAGAGAAGGGAAAATCAGAGGGAGAATGCAACCAACGGAGGGGAGGGGAAGGCAATGACAGAAGTGAAGAGCAACCTTGTTCTCCCCATGGGTTTTTTCCAAGTTTTCCACCTCAGGTACAATTAAGACCAACACTGGCAGCTCAGCAATAAGGTCAATGGCCCAGGAAGGTGTTCCCTTGTCAGCAAGTGCCTGGTCCCACAGTCCTGTCCGTGCCCAGGAGCTGGGATCGGCAAAGCACCTCGAGATTCAGTAATAAACAGTCAACAAGAATCACTGCTGCTCCACCAAAAAAAACCAGCTTAGCAGTTCGGCAGTGGGTGAGATGATTAAAGATTAACCCCCTGTCTCCTGCCTCCACCCCTCTGGGGAGTATAGGCCTTGAGGCTCAGCAAATCCTTTCAGAGAAATATTTGAAATAAAAGACAACAGATAGGGGACGCAGTGAAGGGAGAGGGAGGCAGAAGGGCCAATAGCTTCGGACAAGGGAATCGGAACAATCTGGCCCGTGTTTGCTGATGATAATGCGCCTTTCCAAAGCCCTAATAGACATGGAGATGGCAGATTATAGCGCAGCGCTAGACCCGGCGTACACCACTCTGGAGTTTGAGAACATGCAGGTGCTGGCTATGGGCAACGGTAAGTCCCCTCTGCTGTGGTGGGATGAGCTGGGGGCTGCAGCAGGAGAAATCCCGGGGATGGCTGTTGAAATGGTCGCGGGGATAGCTGGGGCAGGGTGGGGGTGTCAGTCAGGGGGCTCCCAGGAGTTCATTGCGGGGTTTCTGCTTTTCCCAGGGAGAAATCGTGGTGGTGGTGGTGCAATGCTGAGCTCGGTGCAGGTGGGATGGTGTCCGGCAGCCCAGACACCATGGGGTCGGGCACATGCCATGAACTGGGTGTAATGAGAGGTCCCCACTGGACATTGAGCCCAGGGACCGGGGCTGAGCACAGGGTGGGTCTCACCTTCCCCAGACCCCAACCAAGAGAAAAGACAGCCAAAGGTTTCCAAGAAAAATGCTGCTGATGGCTCACTGGACAGAGCAGAGAGCCAGCAGCAGCTGGAGACAGGTTTTCCCAGCCATTTAGTGCCTGACAAGGGTGGAAATCACTACAAAAAGTGATTCAGGTGTTGCCCCACAGCTGCCCTGAGGCCATGGCCCTTCCCTGTGCAGAGTCGGGGTGCCATCCCCTTCCCTGGGAGCACTGCAGGGCCCCCTCCCCGTGCTCAGCCCTGGGAAGAGGGGACCTGGTGGGGATAGAGGAGCGTTCTTGTCCCCTCAGGAGGGCAGGATCACACTTAACTCACCAGGATTTGCAACACAGGCTCACCCATTTGGGGATCAAGGCGTCCTGGTGACTAAATGCTTAGAGATAACAGGAGATTTCTCTCCAACCCCCCCCTAAAGTCTCTCTAAATATGAGGTTAATGACTAAATGATGCACACCGCAGAAAGTGACCCCCGAGCCCTCTCCTCCTGTGTCACCCAGGCTGCTGGGACACCCCTGTCCCGGGAGGGTTGTGCCAGCAGCAGGGGCTCTCCCACCACAGCCTGCGTGGCTCTACCCCAGGTTATGGCTCTCTGTCACGATGTGACACCGCAGTGCTGAAGTGGCTCTGCTGTGCAATGACCCCCATGCTGCCCTGGGTCTCAGCCCCTTCTCCACTCCTGGGGGCTGGTCCTACCCACCCAGAGCCAAGAGCAGCTTCCTTCAGCTCTGTGGATGCCCATCTGGACCCTCCAGGACAAGCCCAGGTTTTTCTCCCTCTCTATGCCCCTCTCCCACCCAGCAGACAGTAGCTCTTGCACAGGGGGGCTGTGACTCAGCCCCCCAAGACCAAGGACTCCACAGGGCTGAAGGACACAATAATTTTATATGACAAGATCAGATGCAATATGAAATACACCCTAGGGGTGGGTGAGTCTGCTGGGTCAGGCAGCATCAACATCTCTCCTCTGCCCAGCTCCAGAGCAGGGGCAGGTCTTACCTCCAGGGCTGCTTTGGTACTCCAGCAACTGCCCACACTCTGCCCGCACAATCTCTGCTTCCTTTCCTGGCCAAGGACTGCAGGAGAGCTCAGCTCCTGCCCTGCACAGCTCTCCAGTTCCAGCCCAGAGGTGGCTGCTCAGTGGAGACCAAGTTTGCCACCATCACAGACCAAACACATCCCATGTTCATACAGCTCCTCTTGAGGAGCTCCTGTCCTAACATAAATGTCAGCTGTGAGGTCTCAAACTTGGAGGAAAGAAAATATCAGACTATTTACCTTAATTCCAAATCAACCCCATTAAACCCACTTCACTGCAGCAGCCAGAAGCTCACATTTCTGGCACTACAAAATAAACTTAATTGCAAAATGATCCATTAGGCAATAATTTCATTGTTGGTCGGCTATTAGACTAAGATGTTGTAACTTCTTTGATAACAGTGCCAGTTTTTCCTGTTCAATGTTCAGCTGATTACGGCACGATATACTGCGAAAAAGGGATTTATCTGGGCTGTCAGAGATACCAAGCAATGTGATTATAGGCAGATCAGCTCTTCCTCTTTTGTAAGTCTGATGTTTAGCTGAAACTGGAAACCTAACTTTCCTTCTGGAATGACCTTTATCCAGCTGAGCCCTCGGGATGCACTGAGAGGCAGGATGTTTTTGGAGACAAGCTGCTCGCAGGGACAGGAGAGAGCCAGAATGGGCTAGGGAGGAGCTGGGGGCTCCAGGAGTGGAGAGAGGAGCTTTGCACATACAGAGCTACACACACAGAAACGCAGCTGCGTGACAGGGAGTGCCAGGCTGGGACCCAGAGAGACAGCAAATGGACTCAGGAAGAAATACAGGAGGGACACAAGGAATTAGAAAGACAGAAAGCAGGCAGGGAAGTGAAAGGTGCTACCAGAGCCAGGGAAGGGCTGGCTCAAGATACCCCACACTAGCTTGCTCCTGGATCCACATCAGTTACTCCTGCCAAGGGATGGCACAAGAAGGTTGTGTAGTGCCTGCTGCAACACCCCATTTTCTGCAAAATAAAAGCTAAAATCACAGCCCTGCCCCAGACAGTGTCACCTTAGCCTCCCCCAGCACCCATGCTCCAGCTACCAAACAGAAACCTGCTGGGACCAGCCTTTTTATAGCACCCAGCCCCCTTTCTGCTGGGTGCCAAGTGGGAGCAGCTGTGGCCCTCCCAGGGTGAGACTTAACCGTATTCCTGCCAAACCCAGAGACCAGGCACCAATAATAGGCTCAAATATTAAAATCCCAGTATGTTTCTATGGCTATGTAGATCCTGGGTATCATTTGCAATCAGGATTTCCACTGAGGCAGGGGAATGTGCCTGTGCTGATAGAGGAAAATGTATGTGGGAGGGGACAATTAGATCAACTGAATTAAGGGCTGATCCCTTCAGCCTTGAGGTTTGTTTGGCTTGCTGGAGGGGTGTTGGTGTAGGGCTTGCACAGTTTCGAGCCCTTCAGAAGTGCTTTCTGAGAAGGGCTGTCACAATTCTCCATTCTCCCAAAAGAGCCCTGCAAGTGTCAGCCCCACTCAAGCTGTAAGGACTGTAAAACACACTAGTCTCAGCTGTGGGGCAACCAGACTCTGGAAGATACCCAGAGAATGGCCTCCTCCATACGGCAGCAACACCCTTTCTTTCTGGGTTAGCTTGATCAGTCTTTCCTTGTATGGGTAGTGTTTGCCCACGACAGTTTTCCAGCTGAAGTCATTTGAGTTATGCACTTACAAGTCTTGCCCTCCTGAAGAATCGCTGCACAGGCTGAAGCTCCATGCCTGGCAGAGAGGCTCTCCAGCACAGGGAGCTAGTCACCTCCAACAGCATCTGCTGAGGGCTGTCTTGGGCTCTTCCCATGCTGTAAAACAAATACTTCTCTAATAAATCAGCTGCTTGCCCTGAGCTGTAATACCTCAGCTTTAACTCTGCACCAGCTTTTTCTCTGGCCATGCTACTGTGGTCCAAAGCATCTGCAAATCCCTAAGGAATGTTGGCTCTGCTCTATGACTCTGGCAAATGGATTTCCACTTTTTCTGAAGGTGTCACTGGAGTCAGGCCTTTGGGAAGAGCTGTCTCACCCTGGCACATAGGGAGCTTCTGAACACTTAAAATGCAATGATTTATGATGCTCGGAACACCCCCGACTCCTTACACACCTCCTGGTACACAGCCTGGTGCAGATGCCTGGTTCCTCCAAAAACCAAGCCTCTCGCTGGAAACTGAGTTAGGAAGTGCTGTCTGTCTCACTGTCTTTTTCCCCCTCTGTCCTTCCCCAAGCAGACACGTCTCCATCAGAAGCAGCCAACCTCAACACTTCCAACAGCATCGGGGTGAGCGCGCTGTGTGCCATCTGCGGGGACCGCGCCACCGGGAAGCACTACGGGGCTTCCAGCTGCGATGGCTGCAAAGGCTTCTTCAGGAGGAGTGTCCGGAAGAACCACATGTACTCCTGCAGGTAAGGACAGAGGGGATAGAGCCACATGGCTGAGACAGAACAGGCCCTAGGAGCTGAACGGCAAAGCCCTCAAAGCACAGCAGCATGGTCCTTCATCCTCTTCATCCTCCCTGTATCCTCCACCACCTTCCCTGACCACATCCCCCAGCTGTGAAGGGTCAGAGACCACTCTCATTCTGGGATTCCACCAGTGATCACCAGGGAAAGACCCTGGGAGGCTTTGCCCCATTCTTAGGGGCCAAGCCTGTGCCCTTACAAATGGATATGGCCAACCATGGATGCAGCCAGCAAGCAAGATGACACCAGAAGGGGGAAGCTGCATTACAGGTGCTGAGCACCTTGCTACTCAGTACTTTGAGGGCAGCACAAACCCCCCTCATGCCCTGGGGGCACTTCAGTGGCCTCTCATCCCTTCTCCATCACAAGATGGAAGTGTGTCTGCCATCTACCTAAAATTCTCTCACTGCCTGTTACACGATAAAAGAACATACAAGGAGCAACAAGCTGGGCAGAGTGGTGCGCACGTCTCTGAGGATGAGGTACCCATGTTTCTCCTGCAACTCATGCACTGCACCTTGTGGTGTTGGTGGTAGCCCATGGCTCTCCTGTGCCATCAGCAGCTGTGATCATCCTGCTCCCTGCTCTGAGCAACCCATAGGTAGAAAGTCACAGAGGAAATCAAGGAATCCTCGGCTCAGAGGGTCTAAATCACTTGGGGATTTTGAGTGAGTTACTCCTGATGGCCTGGCAGCCACTTGGAGAATATGAAGAGCAGCATCACTCTAAAATATGAGTGACAGAAAGAAGCTCCAGGTTTTTGAATGTATGTGAAGCACATCATCACTTGTACCCCAGGGTTATTTAAGCTGGCTGCCCAGGGAGCCCACTCCCCACAGCTCCAGTGGAAAAGCCAAGGTGTCGCATTCTCTGGGGACTAGGGCTTTCATATATGTGCTACAAAAATGCTTGAAAAGCTGCTTTCAGGCATCCATCTGGGAAATCTTCACTTGGGGCTTTAAAAAGCATGGTAGAAACAAGCCTTTTCAAAAGCTACAGCCTCGGTGTGGCTGGGAGCCCTTTCCCAGCTCTGTATGTCTTTGTCTTTGCTTTCCAAGCTTGACCAATCCGCAGTAAATTAGAGCGAATTTGCAAGTGAAATTCATGCTGCCAACGGCCTTGTGCTGGTGCTGAATGCAAGAGCCACACACGGGAGATCAGTGTTTGCCCTGCCATGCACGGTGGATTTGGAGATGCAAGTGTGGAGGGAAGGAGTTGGTTGCTTCTCAAGTCCTCTCTGAAGCACAGGTGGCTGCAGAGCTGTTTGCACACCAGTGATGCTGTCCAGAGGTCAGAACCAACCTGCCTGGATCCCAGGCACAGCCCTGGATAGATGCAGGGACCTAAGCCCACTTCTTAACCTTACTAGCTCAAGAACAACCTTCTGCCTTTTTTTTGGTTCAGAATAAATGCATTCTTCCTCCCTTCTAACTGGGATCTAACTTACAAAAGAGGCCACTAAGTTGGCTCTGAAGCTCCTGGCTCATACTTTTAACTTCTCTGGGGCTTCTTAGTCCATCATGAGTATCCTATACCTAGTGGTTAGTAAGACCAGCAGCCTGAGCTCCTGCATGCGACTCTGCTCTAGCCCATCCTTATTGAACATCCAGAGGCAGAGTGGAGCACTGAGATGTTCAGTGGAAAGAAGAAACCTCAAATTAAAGCAAGCATGGAAATGGCACAGACTGGGGCTCCTTTCTCAGGGTGATCCTCTGGGAGCCTGTTCTGAGTGTATCTTGGAGCGTGGGGCTCTGTCCTGTCCTGCCCTCAGGCCCAGTCTTGCTGCTCCTCACACCTCTCTCTCTTCCCAGGTTTAACAGGCAGTGTGTGGTAGACAAAGACAAAAGAAACCAGTGCAGGTACTGCAGGCTGAAGAAGTGCTTCCGAGCAGGAATGAAGAAGGAAGGTGGGTGACATTGTGGCTTCCCTGCCCTTCCCCCAGTTATGCTGGCTGCCTATGTTTGAGGAAGCCCTCGCAGCCCAAGGCCAGTCCCTGCCATGTACATGCCCACCCAGCTATCTTAGCCCCATTTTCCTTCCACAGTGCTCTTCTGTGCACAGGTCCAGACTCCCATCACAGAGGGGCTTAGGGAGAGTTTTGGCCTCCAATCACAAGCACTGCATGTCCTCAACCTGCTCACTCCCACCTCAAAGGTGGGACACCTAGAAGTCCTTGCAAGCAGCCATCATTCTAACAGTGGAGGCAAAGGCACAGGGCCCTTGCATGCTCCAAAATTCAAATTCAGGGCCCCTTCCCAGAGCACCTCTCAACATACCAGCAAAGACAAGCCCACAAGAGTGCCACAGAGCCATGCGTGGGTCTCAGACCTGCCCATGTTTGTACACACAAACCACCCCAGGCCTCTCCAGCTCACTCTAGCTCACACTGACACACACATCACCTGTGCTCCTGCACAGCCCAGGCACCCGAGTGGTGTGGGAATGCTTCTCAACATCAGTGAGAAGCAGAAACTTCAAAGAAGGCCTGTAAATTTGGAAACACTTTAAGAAAACTGCTCTAAGTGCTGTTGCCTCAGAGTTACCATGAAATCCACAGCTGGACAGGTGAGTCCAGAAAAGGTTCAACTGTCATTTTGCCCCTTTTATTCCTAATATGCATGTAAGTTCTTGCTGACCCTCTGCAGAGAGCCCAGTTTTATCTGATACATCAGTTACGGCAGGAAGAACCCAGAGCAAGGTGGAGCCTTTTGGCTATTTAACTCCATATGAAATGAGTAAAGCTATCTGCTCTCCTGCATGGCCCAGGCCCACCTCACCAGCTTCTCTGTCTCTGCAGCCCCTCCAGGTCCCCATAACTCAGACACAACAGGACAGGATCTACCCCTTGTATAACTCTGCTTGGTTCTCAGAAGTATTCACAGTGGCAAGGAAACCTGGGGCTGCTGTGGTCCTGATGGTGGTTCTACTGGTGACCCTGCCAGTGACCCCACTAGTGGTCCTGTTGGTGGAGGGACAAAAGCCAGAAGCATCCCAGAGGAGCTGCCTGGCACCCTGCAGCGCTCACACCATCGATGTCTGCAAAGAGACAACAGGGAGGCATTTGGCCTGTTTTTCCACATAGAGAAATTAAACCCTGTGCTCCCCTCAGTTCACACCCCCTTGAGGAGAAATTGAGGAGAAAAGGTGTACTTGAAAACAAAAAGGAAGTACCAGCAGTACCTGGGCAACTTCCCCAGAAACACCTGCCTGTGGAAATACCTCTGAGCAGGAACATTTCTTCCTTGTTAAAGGGGATAAGATGTTGCAAGGAACTTGGCTTGACTCTTCCTGAAGAACATAGGAATCCTCCTCTCCCCGCAGCGCCCGCTCATCCCATGCCCAGAGCTTTGCTGCTGTCTGTTAATATTCAATAGAAGTTACATTAGGTGCATGACCAGCTAATACTGAGCAAACATTTGGAAAACATCATGGCATGACTGAACTCGGGGGCCTGCTACTGATAACAAGCAGCATAACCTTGAGAGCTCCTATTTACAGCCGCTGACAGCAGGGCTTTTCTCCTGGCCCAGCCTCATTATTGCTTTTTATCAGGCGGATTTATACAGCGAGAACGTATCAATCCAGAGAGCCACCAGCCTAAGGCAGGGACTGTTCTGTTTCCCCTGCCGTTGATCAATACCTTATTTGAGCAGACGGCTTTGCCTGGCGTGGCCGTGGTGAGTTACGGCCAGTCCATGGCCTCGTGGCAGAGAGGGAGGCAAATCCCCTCAGCACTACTGCTTCTGCTCTGGCTGCTGCCACTTCTAGAGTCAAAGCCCAAGTCCTTCTCAAGACTAGACCAAGCAGGGAAGCAGGTAGGGGACAAACCTGGCCTGGGACTCTCTTTAAGATAAGGTATGAGAGAGCCCCGTTGCTCAGGATAGATAAGTAGGAGCTGTTCTGCACTTTCTTCCTTATTGTAGTTAGAAGGAAGTTTTCCAACTACACCTACTTAGTGCAAGAGCTTCCCAAACAGAGCTCACAGAAGTCACGTGCACAGACAAAGAAGCCAAGCAGATACTTGACTCCTCCATTTTACACATAAGCTTTGGGCTGCATGCATGAGTATGGCCACTCTTTCAGACCCCAGACCTTTAAACCATAAAACTGCAGAGCCAGATCCTTTGAAAGGAAACTTTCCCATTGAACTCTACAGGCTCTGAACCAGGTATTTGGGCTCTGAAATAACCCCATCCCAGGAAAGCACAGGAAAGTGAATGTGAAATCAGAACCCCCAGATATAGTCAGCTCTCTCAGGCATTGTCACAAAGCAGACACAGCTGCACCTCTGCTCTGCCAGGCAGGGAAGCTGGGAAACTGCAGCTAAGGGGAATGCCAAAAGTTTGTGCTAGTTTTTGATGTGCATGACCATGAACGACCTGCAGCTCAGCCAAAATACTCTCTTACAGCTGTTCAAAATGAACGGGACCGAATTAGCACCCGGAGATCAAGTTACGAAGACAGCAGCTTGCCCTCCATCAATGTCTTACTGCAGGCAGAAGTCCTGGCACAACAGGTACCTCTTCTTTGGCAAATACAAAAGCATCAGGCACTATCTGGCCAGTAGAACCAGCTGAGTAGTTAATAGCTGAGTCTTCAAATTACCACCTTTTTTCTAAGTAACTTATCTGCCAACTTAACACTAGTTTTTCAAAGGCATTTGTTACCTGAAACCATCCCTTTAATGCTCCTTGCTCCAGAACTCAGTTGTAATAATATGCCATAATCTGTTCTGCTTTGATGAGGCACATGAAGGCTGGAGAGCCTGCTAGAAGAAACCAGGGTGGAATCATTGAAATCCAAGGAGCTGTGGCTGCCTAAGCCAGCCCCTCCTCACACGAGCAGCCTCCCTTCCCTGTCGGCCATCAGGAACTCCAGATTCTGGCTTCCTGCAGAGTCTCATGAGGAATCAGTTTCATGCTTGTTTTATGCAGATACTATGCTTGAAATTCCCCATTTCCACAAGCATACTGCCAAGACTTATTTCCTAGAGCATTCACCTGAAAAGACAGCCCTGATTTAAGAACCCGGATATTGCAAACAGTGTATGTCAAACCAGCACTGTCTGGGAGGATGAAGGGCAGGAGAGGAGCTGTGGGGAGGCTGTGAGAAGTGATGAGGATGGGGCTGTGCTGGAGGCAGGAGCTGCCATCCTTCATGGGAGCTGGGGAAAGCAGCACTGCTTGTCCTGGTGAAAACAAAGAGGGGTTTGAGCTGGCAGTCCAAGTTCTTCCTTGCTTCAAGGATCATATTATCCTGAAGGCTGCCCTGGGAGATGCTCCAGGACAGGATGTGCCACGGTCTGGGCTCCACGCTGGAGCTCAGGCTATAAGGTTCACTTCCCCACAGAGGGGATATGCCAGAAGGGCCAAGGGCCAATCCTGTACACAAGCAGCATATCCAATCTCATCCCATGTCTCACCTTGTCCTACACTGGCCTTAATTTATATACCCTATAAAAATAATATTGGTGCTGCTCCCAGAAGTGTGAGATAATGGGGTCTTGAGTTACCAGATCTACAAAGGAAGGACATTTCTGGGACTCTGAGTCCTGCAGTGGCATCACATGTAAGTCTGGAGCAGGATCTGCTCATAAAAACTGCAACCACCAACAAATCCAGGGGATCTCCTGCTCTCCCACAGAGCACAGAGAGACTCATTAAACAAGGCAGACTCCAGTACGGTAATTGGTAACTTTTATGTGCCTAGCTAATTAGAACAAGATACTGCTGAGGAGCTGCTTTCTCCAAGATCTTGGGTCACTCACTCAGAGGTCTTTATTTATTTGCTAAGCCTTCCGGGCTCTCTGATTAGGGTAATACATGGTGAGATTTTTACAATCTTATTTATTCAATAATAGCTCAAGAGCTGGAAAGCTTCCAGGTAATGCAACCTGAAAAAAAAAATAAAATGCAGGTGGCATTTGAATTGTGTTTCCTTGGGGAGGCTGGCAGGGTCCAGGCTGAAAGAGCTGGCAGGACCAGGACAGGAAGAGCTGATGTTGTACAAGAGCACAGAGGGCAGGCGGAGGGCAGCGGTGGGGCTGAGTTAATTGCTTACAGAAGCATAAGGATAAAGTAGTGACTAAGGGTAAATTTTCAGATGAGCTGGGTGAGCAGCTATGCATGAGAACCAGGCAGGAGGCTGGGTGCTGGTCTGGGGGAGATGTTCTTTCCAGCTCTGTGTGACGAGCAGTGCGGAGTTGTCAGGATGTCCTCTGCAAATGAAACGGCCCCTCTGGCCTCTGCAATCACAAATAACTGGCCATGCAAAAAATGCAACCCGTGCTGTGGGCACGTTTGCACATGCACAGGTTTGCCAAAAGGGCCTAAAAGCTTTTTTTTTAGGAAGGTGGGAGGTTGTTGTCTTTCAAGTCTGTCTTTAGCATTTCAAATAGGGTAACATCAAATATTAATGACCTGGCGCTCACAGAGAGCAATGTCAGACCTGGAGAGCTGCCTGCAGCACAGACTCCTTGTACTCATGCTGACTCAGACGGGAGGAGAAGTAGAGCCTGGGTGTCCCCTGCCAAAAGCACACACGGCAGGTCTGGCTGAGCACCCGCCCTGGAGCAGGGTGGAAAGGGGAGCATTCCTCTGCCCTTTGGTGGGACCTAGTGGCTTAAGCAGCAGCACTGGGTGTATGTGTCCTTGGTACTGGTGAGGCTGAACGCTACATGAGCCCCTCTGTTCCCCACTGGATCATGACTGAGCACATTCATTCAGTGGGAGGAAGATTTTGGCTTTAGAAACATTCCTCCTGTGCTTTACAGTCTACTCAAGGCATGACTGTTTACCAGGATGATCCACTGCCTCAGCTCTGAAGCACTTCATGTTCACAGATCCCCAGGCTGATCTCAATTTGAAATGAGCTGTGCTGGGCCACACGTTCTGAAAGCTAAGTGTGTAACAGAAAAAAGTAACCACAGATGATGGAGTCAGCATCAACACACAACCCCTGGGATGGGGATTTTCCTGTCGACATTTCCTCTGGGGCACTGAAAAACAAAGGGTCCCTTTTCTCCTTCCAGATATCATCCCCAGTTCCTGTGATGAATGGAGACATCCGAGCGAAGAAGATTGCCAACATCTCCGATGTTTGTGAATCCATGAAACAGCAGCTGCTGGTGCTGGTAGAGTGGGCCAAGTACATCCCTGCGTTCTGTGAGCTGCCCCTGGATGACCAGGCAAGTTCCCCCATTCACCCTACCTCACTCTGCCCTGTCAAAGGCAGCGGGGGGCCAAAGGAGAGCCAGGCAGCCGAGACCTTCAAAGAAAATGTGCATTGTCTACTCTGTTATCCCGACTGCTGCAGCTGATTGGGAACAGCATCCATACAATGCCAGCATGGGCCATTTGCATGTGCAGCTGATCAGGCGATGAGCAGGGGCATGATAACACTGAGCTCAAATTAGCTACATAATCAGGTCTGCATTTTGCATGGGTCTATCAGTCAATTATTTATTAATTATAGCTTGTGCAGCACTTTGTAAACCTGAAGTGCCATTCAAATGCTCAGCATAAGCAGATTTAGTAGAAGAGATTTCTAGCCTAAGATCTGCTCAAGACTTAAATCCGCCTGACTATCTTTCTTTCTGCTTCTTGCCTGCAGACATGTTTGTATCCATTCTCCTAGTGCAGAATTACTGAAACTAAACACTAGTTAGCTCCCAAGGCAATAAGAAAATCTCTCTCCAGGATTAAAACCCAAGAATACATTTGCATTTAAGACAAATTACTAAAATGACACGTGCTGATTCCCTAACCAAGATAAGCACTGTGGATTTGATATCCTCTATAAAACTGCACTGCAGCATCTCAGGCAGCCTCAAGGAGATAGGTCCACGATCAAGGAGAGGTCTCCTGTGTAAGTCTAAATTTCAAAGGTCTGCAGTAGATGTTGCAGGACACGATGTGTGCCCAGCCTTGAACAGCACATGGGGATGGTGGGGAGGCTCCAGAGGGAAGGGTCAGCACTTCTGGCAGGGTATAGCACTTCTGGCAGTGGCCAGCACAGGTCCTGTCACAGATAGGAAGATATTTCCAATCTGCCCAGTGTATAGTCATAAAACCAGCACGTGTTTGCTTCAGCTAGGATCAGTCTCCAGCCCTATTGACCTATTAGTATTTTTTATATAAGGAAGAAAAAGGATATCCAGAAAGTGAGAGTATCCAGCTGACCCCCTTAAATCTGAGCTCTTCAGTAATCACCCAGCAGCACAGAGCCCAAGGGAACTCAGTGCTGTTAAGACAGGAGCATATTGTCCTCTTTTCTATTGTGTGCAAGTGCTGAATTGATAAAAATGGTAAGAAATCTGTTAAACTCCAAGGACAAATACAACTCAAAAACTGTGAAAGCCAAAATAGACTCCAATGGCAAATGACATTTACACAGCAAACAGGCCACAGCCCAGGCAGCTCTGCACAACCCACTGCATCCCTATGCCATTCAGAAGAGAGGTGGAAAACCTGGGTAATACCTCTGCAAACTACAGCAATTTCCATGTGAGCTCATTTTACAACTGGGGGGCTGCAAAATTTCTCAAAAAAGAAAAGAAACCTTAAAGCTGACATTGTCTGAACCCTGCCTCCCCCCAGGGTAGGGGCTGCTCTCAGCATGCTCCACAGGCTCGGCTTGACTGAAACAGGTCTGCTGCTATGACCAGCCATCCCCTGTCATGAGCTGCTCCAAATCTGTCCCAAAGGGCTTGAGAGGAAAGACTGTGCTGCATTAAAACTACTCAATTAATGCCATCCGTGCTTTCGAAGGATGGTGTGAGGACAGAGGCAGCCAATAGCCACAGAAGTGCAGGAGGAAGGACAGAAATGCCTGGGAGCAGGAATGAACAAAACTACGTGCAAGGCAGCTGCCCAAGGGACATGAGAACTAGTCAAGACATGTTCAGTGGGAACATTTAATGTTGGGAAACCCTGTTACTTTGCTGTTAAGTGTTGCCTGAGAATGAATCACCTCTGCCAACATATTCATAGAAAGGTCATACCCAAGCCCTTATTCTTCCTCTGCACCAAAATGTCAAAGCTCTGGGTTTGGTGGGACAAAGCCATTTCATTTCAAAGTTAAAAGTTCTACTTTGTTGTGCTATAACTTTTATGTTTATCCTAGCTGACAATGGAGTGATGTCTCTCAGGCTGATCACTGCAAGAACAAATATCAAATGAGATAGTTGTGCCTTGTTGAAGTAATCGACTTTAACCCTGCTCAAACAAGCAAACTTTATGGAAACAAAAATGGTGGTTCCAGATTGAGCTTTCTTGAATTTACATTAGGCAGGAAATTTCTGTGTGAGGGCTTTGCCCTCCCTTGGGACCCACAGGTTTTCCATCCTTCTCAGAGTTTTGTCAGAGGAAAGCTCAGGTTTGTGCAGCTCTGGTAATTACCAGCAGCTCAGCTAACACATCCACCCATGTTTGGATAGTGATAGAGGCTAGATTTTGGCACACAGATAAAGGTTCTCCAGCATCATGTGTGTGTAGTTCTTTTGCAAGGATCTCCACTCCGTTTATTTTGCATAACTCTTTTTCACCCTCTGCAAAAACAATCCCTCTCTCAGACATCAGCATCTTTTCTAATCAGAGCTCTCTTTATGGGTGACACATTCTCCTGACATTCCTAATAGGGGAAGACTTCTCTCAGCTTTGTCAGATGCTGAGGGATAACACACTGGAAAAGGGGACGATTCCCACCAGGACACACTTTTCAGAATCCCTCCATTAATGTTTAAATGACTGTTTTCTCCAGCAGAGGCTCCTGGCTGGACATTAAGAAGCCTCTGTGTCAGGCTGTCCAATTGTTAACTTCTGTTTCTGCCTAAATCTCTGAAATTTTTAACTGAAGGAGGGCAAAAGATTCAGAACATTCTCAGGAGCCACTGGAGGGTGTAAAATTAAACACTTCAATCATTAACGTCAAGGCAGAAAAACATCCCTTTGGCTTCCCTGGCCCAAACACCCATTGCTGCAAAAAGAATCAATGGCCAGAGGGTGACCCCAGCAGCTGGGTGGACATGGGTGCCCCTGAGCACAATTTCAGTGGGCATGGCCCAGAGGGACAGCAACTGTCCACAGCAGTGAATCATACTTCTCCCCACTTCCCAGGCTAGAGCAGGGTCCTTTGTAGGAGTTGCCTGGTCTACAAAGTTCTTTGTGAACATGTGTCACTGCTGGCAGTCCTGAGGCAGTCTAGCATGGTCTTACTCATGACATGTGCCATGTCTCTGCACCACCCAAATAACTTTTCCCTGCCCTTCCAGGTAGCACTGCTGCGAGCACATGCAGGGGAACATCTGTTACTGGGAGCTGCCAAGAGGTCCATGGTGTTCAAGGACGTCTTGCTGTTAGGTAAAGAGTGCACTTCTGCTCCTGGCCCATCTGCTTCTGCAAAGCTTTCCTGCTGGGGAGAAGGAGAGGGTGGCTCAGTGTTCGCAGGCATCCTTTTTGCAGCAGCTCTTCTGTATTTCAGCAAGCCTAGCACAACCTTCGGCTGAAGCTAGGCCTGGCTGACATTCACATCAAGGCCACGACATGTGGTAAAGTTGAGGGACTATGAACATCTGCATTGTCCCCCCAGGTTTGTGTAAGAAGACTGTGGTGTGATTGAGAAAAAGGGTCTCACTTCTCAGTCAGCTTTTCCTTACTTGAGTGACTCCTGTGTAAGGAGAGGCTGCTTTGGCAACACAGATCAGCATTTCTGGCAGGCTGAGCCGGGGAAGGGGCAGAAGGAACTTACGTCCTCCACTCTCAAAATTATCTCAGCACTGGTTACCTGGGTTTTGCTTGCCACCCTTGATAAGTCTCAGGCAATGACAAGGCGATGGTCTCTGTGCTGTTTGTCCAAAGGAAACGACCACATCATCCCACGGAACTGCCCTGAACTGGTGGAGGTGAACCGCGTGGCCATCCGCATCCTGGACGAGCTGGTCCTCCCCTTCCAGGAGCTGCAGATAGATGATAATGAATATGCCTGCTTGAAAGCCATCATCTTCTTCGACCCAGGTATGCTCCAGCTTGGTGAGGGTTACCATAGAGGGGACTTGTCTGGGTTATGCTGACTAATACTGGTCCTGAGTTGTCAAAGTGTCCCCTGGTCTCCTCTCTGGGCCAAACTGTTCTTAGAGGGAAGGGAGAAGTCAGCTTAAGAGGAGAAAACCCGTCCATTACAGCAGATGATAGAGAATCAGAGACAGCTCAGCCCAGCCTGTGCCCGGGATTCATGCTGTTACTGAAGAGCAGCTCCTGGGGAAGCAGCCTGGACAGTTTGCTCTGTGGGTTGTTTCAGATGCCAAAGGACTGAGCGACCCCTCCAAGATCAAGCGGATGCGGTACCAGGTGCAGGTGAGCCTGGAGGACTACATCAACGACCGGCAATATGACTCACGGGGCCGCTTCGGGGAGCTGCTGTTGCTGCTGCCTGTGCTGCAGAGCATCACCTGGCAGATGATAGAGCAGATCCAGTTTGTCAAGCTCTTTGGGATGGCTAAGATTGACAACCTGCTGCAGGAGATGCTGCTGGGAGGTGAGTACTTGAGGGTCCTGCAAGATGCCTCTCAGTGTTCCCTGATCACTGTCCCCTTGAGACCCTTCATAGCCATTGTTTCCTACCTGAAAACAGTGGACACAGCCTGTATGCAGGTCAGCCCTTGACTAAGACAAAATCATCTCCCCCTGTCATTGGCAGTGGTAACAGAGGGCCCTCCATTTCTACTCACCTAAAGAGATGCATTAGCTTTGCATCTGTTTATGGAGAGGCATCCCCAGCCCTCTGCATATAGATCAGCTTTGCTGTGCAACCCCCAAGCTCCTACCAGCCATTTCACTAACACTCCTCTGTGTCAGAAAGGAGTCACCAAAACAAAAGCTCAGGTCTGAAGGCTCATGTTGAAAGAGTGTCCCAGATTTTCTACTGAGAGCATCCAATGGGACAAAATAAAATGAAAAGTTGCCACTGTGCTATTCTTTACGTGGAGGTATGACAGGAGGAGAGGAATATATCCTGTGTGAGAGGTAATGCAGGCAGCAGGCAAGGGTTAGTGAGCCCATGGCATCCTTGGAGGAAGATGGGAAGGGTGTGCTCTAGTCACATAGGCACAAGCTTATCATGCACAACGCCTGGGACATTTTGGTGCAGGATCCTGCCCATTTGACCTGTCTCCTTCTGCCATTGTGTCAACTAATGTCATATGCACATTTTTAGGCTCATCGAGTGAAACGCCGCATGCCCACCACCCCCTGCACCCTCATCTGATCCAGGAGAACCTGGGAACAAACGTTATTGTGGCCAACACAATGCCTCCTCAGATGCACAATGGGCAGATGTGTGAGTATCACCAGAGAGACAGAGAGCTCCCAGGAGAAACCGAGAGCTTTCCAGTGTGCCTGTGGAGATAGTTTCTACCTCATAAGGAAGTTTCCATGCAAGACAGAGTCTCTGATAACAAGTGTGTGAGAAATGCCTATGCAGAAAGGAGGGAAAGGCAAACAGAGAGGTGGGTTAGATTAGATTAGGCTCAACTAACTGATTCAGCAAGATATTCCCTGGCAGACTGTAACTTTTACATAGCCCTTAAGGGATGAATGATCCCACCCAGCAGGAAGGCTCCCTTTCCCTTAAATGATTCAGACACACCTCACTTTGCCCTCTGCAAAAATACAGCAGAATATCATCCACCACACAGGGCCACCACTTGGGAATTTGTGCTGAGATGACCTCAGCTGACCAAAAAAATGACCAGCATAGGTCAAAATGCCAGCAGCTCCCCTCATTTGATGGTGGTTGTTGTGGTCCTTTCAGGGCATCTAACCATGCCTGTGCATCCAGGCAGCTTTGCAGCAAACACACAAGCCATTAGGAGCTATGGTTTAACGACAGAGCCTCTGCCCTTGCTTATACCCGAACCTCGCACAACTGAGAACAGACCCCAGCACTGTCAGGTCCATGAGGCCCTCTTCTAATTTTGTTTCTCTCTGTAGCTACTCCAGAAACTCCACAACCATCTCCACCTGCGGGCTCAGGACCAGAGCAGTACAAGCTGCTGCCTGGAGCCATTGCAACAGTGACCAAGCAGCCCACCTCCATCCCACAGCCAGCCATCACCAAACAGGAGGTCATCTAGCAACACGCAGACCGAGCGGCCTTGTCTAGGAGACCGTGTGGGAGAAAAGCCCCAACTGACTCTGTCACTGTGAAAAGAGAACCCATCCAGAGGCCCTTGGGTGCAAACACACAGACTTGCTTATTGGACTAGTCCACCACCACCAAAAGCTGTCTTCCCACAGCTAGGGACAGCACGTGCCATGGGCAGCCCTGAGTTCCAGAACTAAGGTTGAAGCCTTACCGAAACCCTCAGTCCTTGTAAGAAGGGACAGATTTCTGCCTCTCTTTGGGGAGGTTGCAGCAACAGGCTGGGGACAGTGCACCTGGCTGTTCCCCCATTGTCACCTCTCACCACTGGTTGAGCACACACCAGACCCTATGAACAAGCAATTCCCCGTGCTGAGTGAATGGAGAGTCTCCCTCCCACAGCCATGCCAGCTTCCCAGACAGTCCCCAGTCCAGCCACACTTGACGGAGATGGAAGCTCCCCCAGGAATAGGTGAAGCACGTGGGTTTTTGCCCAGGCAGCAGTAGTAGAACTGCTTCTCAGCCTTGGCTGGTCCCAGGTCTTTGCATGGTGTCAGCCTCCAGCCCATTAACCCCCCCAGCCAGGTCTAACCAGTCTTTTCAGCTGATACTGGGGCAAAGCTGGCCCATCACGATTCTCCACTATTTGGTCCTTCTGCATTTTGAAGGGTTTAGTTCTTTCCATGCCATAACCACTCTCCTACCACAAGGCTCAGAGAGGCAACCACTGCCAAATCTTTCCCTTACACCGCTTACTGCCTCCTTGCTACCTAGACTGGGAACTTGGAGGACTATGGGATTTGGGAGACTTCAGCTAACAGGATGGGGTCACTCCCATACAGGCTGACAGTGGTCAGCACTGCCCGAAATATCACTGGCCCCATTACAGCTTCTCAGCTGTCAGAAGACCATCACTGGATGCCTGTTTGGAAGGAAGCTGGGGAAAGGACATATGAAGGGGAGAGACCTTTGAGGGTGAGAAGTGCCCGAGCCCCACAAATTGGACCAAGGTCTTGGGCTGCCCAAGTGCCGGGGGCATAGTGGCCTAGTATCTCAGTTCAGACCCAGCTAAGATATGCCATATAACCTCCTTGTCCAGTTCCATGCCACTCCTTCAGCTTAGAGTGGGTGGCTGATAACAGATTTACAGGTTTTCATAAGATGATATGAATTCACTATGGCTCCTTCAGACCTCAGAGGGTCTGAGGGCAGCAACCTCAGAACCACAGTGCTTCAAGTTCTGTAGGGAAGAAGGACAGAGGTCAAGGAAAGACCTTGTCTTGCCCAAGCCCCTCAGGTCTGCCCCAGTCTTGGGTCTGCCCCCGCCTGCCCTGCTCCTTCCCTGCCCCAGACCCTGTTCTCTGTGCCTGCCTGTGCCCAAACCCCACAGAGCTGACCCTTGGTTTACAGCTGGAACCAGGAAAGGAGCCCTCCTGCACCCAGCGCCCGCCTCTCTGGGTGCCAGCAGGGCTGGAGCTCCCACAGCCCTGCACGACTTCAGGCCTGGGCCGTTTCTGGCAGCGCCAGGCAACAGCAGCTCGAGCTAACCACGGACTATGGGGTGCTGGCTTCTCAGGAAGGTGAAGCTGGTGGAACCATGGCTGCTGAGAGGTCCCTGGTGGGGATGAATCTGAGCCAGCCCAGGCAGAGTTGCTGCAGCCTGTCCCTTGCTTTCCAATGCAGGAATGGAACCTCGCCCCGCGCTGACAGTGTCACAAGTATTGTACCCTCTCAACACTGGTGGCATCGTACCCAGTAATTTATTGCAATGATGAATCCAATCATTTTCTGTAAATTATTTTGTAAATCACATTGATTATTTATAATTGGGAGATTAAATGCAAAAAACCCCATAATAACCAGGCTGTCTTTTCCAACCACAGCAATCTTTTATCCTGTACGTAGACATACTCTGTGGGGAATTCTTTCCCGTCCATTTGCACCAAGCATTTCTCAATATTGTACATTAATTTTTGCTGGTTACTGCCTTCCAATGGAAACAGAGGAATATTTCTTCACTAGAGTTTGTATTCATAAAAAAAAAAAAGAAATAAATGCAAAAATATTTTCTAACTTTTCCCAGACAGATGGATTTCTTTCTTCTGGGAGGATTAATTTTAATTAAGGGGATCATCTCCCTATTGGCCTGAGTACAAAGCACACAGGTATTGAGGAGAAAGCCCAAACAAGTGCTTGATGCTGTTGCCAGTTGTCACTACTTCCTAACAAACTTAATGTTAGCTGGTGTCTGCCCCAAAGCCACGTGTACTGGAACCATAAGATTGAGTGACAATCCCAATTTTCATTAAAAGAAAAATAAATATGAAGAATAAATATTTGCTTTCATGGTTCCAGGGAACTTAAACACTTGAAGTAACTACACTCTGAAAGCCAAGCGAAGGAAGCCAAAATACGTTATTAGCGTTTTGAACATGTTCATTTTTAAGTCCATCTTGTATTTCAAAGGCAATTTCTGATGGCTTTGGGGTGATGGTTCTGCTTTGGTTCACACACAGCCAACCTCCTGCTGACAGCAGGTGCAGCCAAAGGCAGACTGAGCCTATGGGGCACAACAAGACGATAAAGTGAAAGTCAATTTGTCCCTGGTTGTAAAGGTGAAGAAATACACTGACAATTAGAGAAGGCTCCTAATGACCTGCTCTTCTGATCACGGGAGGCTGCTCTCAGCTGTAGCATGCCCAGGAAGATAATGGGAAGAGAGGAGAGAGGTCTAGATGGCTGTAAAGATTAGGTATCTGAGGAGGAACAACTTCCAGCATTTTCAGCTCTGATCTGCAGAGATGCCCCTCATGTTGCCCAGTCTCCCACCCCTGATGTGAAATGAGGTGGGCAGTCTCATCCCAGGCGTGAGGGATGAGGAGCAGCAGTCTGATTTTCCATCCCACTTGCACATCCCATGGCCTCCCAGTGACAGTCATGCTGGTGAAAACTGTCAGCAGGGCTGAGATGCAGGGATGAGATTCAGATAGCATTTGAGGACCATGTGGAGACAGCATTTAGTGCCTGCCTCCACTCTGGGGCCAAGGACCTGGAGAATAGGACAGACCTCAAATAACATGCCCTCGCTATCTGTGCACCCACAGATATCCAGATCCAGAGCCCTGATGCCACCACTGAGTGCCTGAACAAGGTCAGCAAAGGCAGTCGTAGGACATGTGCTATCTCAGCACACACACCACGATAGAGGGGTTCGTCCAGTCAAGAGAAGGAAAAGGAGTTAGTTCCTTCTCTTCAATGTGGAATGAACTCCAGGACTCCCCTGCCTGCCACAGGAACCCTGTGAGTCACAGTTGGTTTTACCTGGGTATATGCCCTGAAAGCTCCATATATGTAATATCAAATCTTTGAAGCAATAAATTCTCCTGGGTTCCTTCCCATGAACTGCTCTATCAAGGTTGCCCTGTACCTGGTTAATCTTAAATCAAATCAGTGCAGTCCCTACAGGAGGTTTCTTATTGCTAGATGCAGCTCACTTGGAAAAAAAACCACAAACTGCCCCAGAGACAACCTTGTCCTTAACTGGCGTCCTCACTCCCAACCCTCACTTCTTCTCTCACTCCAGCCTGGAATCACCTTGAGACATTGATCTTGCCACTGGTGGGTCGTGTTTTATTCTGCTGGGCTCCCTGAAGCCCACAGGCAATGTCCCATGTCACAGGAGACGGTTATTGTAAGGACAGCTATTATCAGCCTTTAAGACATGATGCCTTACATTGGTTTTGGACACAAAAGCATTTTACTGTCCTCTTCTGTGCTTGCAGCCTAGACTAAGGATGATTTCCTGGAAAGCAGTATCTCCAGCTGCAAAATCTTTTCACAAGGTCCAAGCAAAGATCTGTGGAAGTGGTATTTTTAGGCCCTCTGGCCACTATGAAATGCATTCTTTTCATATTCCTTATATAACCATCATCTGAAATAGCCAACAGGCTTTGGAGCCTTTTCTACAGCTTTCATATCTCAGTGGGAGAAAAAAAAAAAAAAGAATGGCAAACGAGCTTTATGGCCTGCATATCATCTCTGAAAAAAGCAACTATTGCTGCTATTAAACTTGCAAGTGTGCACACAGGCACAAGTAGTGATGAAGAACAAGAGGCAGCAGGCATGGCTCAGCAACGTGGCACTGCTGAGCCAGGCAGGTCTGAGTGCCAGCCTGGCCAGTTCCCTCCAGGCTGAGCACAAACACCACCAACTAATTTGAGAATTCAGGCCACACAGCACAGCCCCCTTCCACAAAGAGAGGCTGGAGGAGGAAGGGTAAGGTGTGGATATGTTTAAAATCCCTCTCCCCATTCCTAATTGAGGTGTGACCCTGATAATCATAAACACACCTAGCACCTGAAAAATTGCCAGCCAGGCCCATAAAAATGGCAATATAGTGTCAGGCTCGCTAGGTGTGGAGTGAGCAGGAGAGCTTGGCACAAACAAGACTGCAGTCACGTCCTCCTGTTCAGTGTCCTCTGTAAGGGAGAAGCAGCTGCTGGGGGTCAACAGAGCACTCCTGGTTCAAGCCCAGGGGGAGAAGAGCTCTGAGTCTAACCTGGGTCTTGGAAGAAGGAAGGTGGTTTGGGAACCATATTTCCAAGGCTTATTCTGGCTTTGGACCTGGAGCAATGCCAGGCTTGCCTGATCGTGGCTGCTTCATCAGCTTCCAGAGGCCTGAGGCCACCCCAGACTTGGGAGATGAGTCAAAGAAGAAGATACGGGTTACACAAACCACTGGGCTCTGCAGACCACGCTCCATTACAGTCCCTCATGTCCAGTAGCTCTGCCTGGCTGGGACCTGCAGTACCTCATGACCCCATGGACACACAAAGACCAGGGACTCCTTTTGAGCCTAGGGGATCCCACACCAGATGGCTCTGGTCTGGGCGAGCTGTCATGATTCCCTAACTCCTCCTAGAAACTGTTATGGGTGCAATAAACAGTGCAAGAGCTGCCTGAGGGACATGCCTGGACAGACACCCACACCAGAAAGCATCGTGAGCCGAACAGGAATTCCTCACTGCAGCTGCCAACCCAGGTGTCAGCACTGGCCAGAACATGACATGTTCCCCCTCACTGACTGGGAAAATCAGTACAATGAAGTCAGTCAATAATACACTTCTCTGTTCCTCTCCAGGACTTGCCAAAACCTCACTGTGCCTTAAAACCACCTGTTAATTAATCCTGCCAACGGGTTTGTAGTACCATTAACCACTGACACAGAGCACGCTGGTCCATGCATATCCCAGGATTCACTCAGAGCTGATCTGCAGAGGATACAAAGCCTTAAAGGTCCACCTAAAGAGACATGGAGGTCCTCAGCTAAGACAGCAAGCAACCGAGAAAAAAGCTTGAGGCAGAAGCAGCAAAGAGAAATGTTAGTGTCAGACCCAGAATCCCTGGCTCTGGACTACAGCACTTCTGGCACAGATAAAGGACAACATCTGGGATCCTCACTTCTGGGTGTTTTTTTAGCCCCCTCTTAAAATTAATGTGTGGGATTAGAGTGGGATTCTCACCTGGGAGAGCACGCTGAAGACCTGCTGTGTTGCATGCCTATGGAGGAGGCAGTGGAGACAGCTCCAGCGTTGCAGGCTCTTACATTTCCATTGAAATACTACTATTTCCTACATGCAGGCCCTCTCCTCAGAGACCACCACAAAGCTGCATTCCTTCACCCCAAGGCTGTGCAAGTGCCTGAGATATTGCTGAGGAGTTACTCCAACATCCATCTCTGCTTCACTCCTTCCCACTGATATAAGGGCCTGAAAGCTCCAAGAGCAAAAGCTCCTGGTCCAACCCAGGGAGCAGCAGCTCTTCCCTCATTCTGCCCCTGGAAAGTATCCTACATCATTTAACAACAGAGTTCCCACAGGAGCAAGCCCAAGTCCTTCTACTGCTCTAACACACTCACTGGCACTGCAGCCACTGTTGTGAAGGGGCCAGCAAGGAGCACAGGTCCCTAAGCAGCACCTTCACAGCCCCCCGTGAGGGCTAATCCTGCTAGGGACCCATCCTACCATGAAAACAGCTGCTTTCCAGTGCTTCCAGTGTGCAAGGGTACCACAAAACATGATGAAAGTCTGGGAAAACACCATCTCTGCTCAGAGTAGATGGGGGTTGGACTAGATGACCTTAAAAGTTCCCTCACAACCCAAACTATTCTATGATTCTATGACATTAAACTACAGAAATCCTGTAATATTCAAAACATTCAGATGCCCTGCCAAGCATGCTCCTTGCCAAGCTCTTGCAAAAACACTGCTGGTCCTGAAGCTAGTAAAGCCAAGGAGAGGGGAAGTCTTCCCTGAAAGCCTGGGCTGGGTATGGCTGTGTGTCTGTGTCACATCACACACTCGGCTTCCTGGTGGTCTAACTGCACACCAGCAGGACTTTACATGCCCGGGTGGGGATGGCTGCCTGTGCACAGCTGCTTTGGCAGCTGACGCTACAGATTTGCATGTATTTGCATATTAGTGCCTGTTTCCATAGCTTTGCATGTGGGTCTGGTCTGCCATATGTGCGTGGGGAGAGCATGTGGGCAGGGGCAGTTCTCTGCAGCACAGTCTGCTTCTCACAACTGGCATCTGTGAGATTCCCTCCTCACAGCACAGGCATAGAAGCCTGGCCTGGAGGATGTACACTTTCAGGCTTTGAGACCATGAATACTTAGGGAAATTCAGGGCATATTTTCTTAGTCATTTCACCCTTTGAGCACAGAGGAATAGCTGTTGAATCGTATCCCAGCCAAGCATCCCGTGGGCCAGGCACCATGTCTGGAGCAGGTTTACATCAGCCTGGTGTGGTCTGGTCTGTGGGGATTTGTAGGGGCTGCCAAACCCCTACAGCCCTTCCCATGCTGCTGGACTGATGCTATAGAAGCAGCTCGGGCTGGAGACACAACACAGCCCCATGCGTGGGCAGACCTCGCCAACACTATGGGGACCAGTGTCTCCCTGGTCTGATGCTGAGCTGCCCAAAAGGGTTGGATAACTTGTGGGCCCAAGAGGTTCTGCCTGTACCCCAAAGACCAGAGCCCCTCTTGGCCTGAACTGCACAGAGTTTATCTTTATTACAAGACTGTTATGTTTGCACAGTTTAGTGATTTAATATCAGTTTAAAGCCTTCTCTGTGAGCTGTGCTGTTTGAAGTCATGCTCTCTTTTCAGTCTCAGCCTGCCAAGACTGTAAAATGTTTATTGCTAATGGTGAAAAAGCTTAAAGAAGCCAAGATAACTTTCCCAGGCTGGGTATTAAGACTGTTCGGATAAGTAAATGAGTGAAGAGTATTACATGGACTTCATTAAATATCAACCAACACCAACAGCCACTCATTTATAACACAACGGCAGGATGAGGGAGCACCCAGGAGCAGAACTGAGAAAGGTATGAACTACATGTGACAGGAGAGATGAACATGAGAAGGGCACGATACCCCATGGGGCTCCAGGTGTGGCTCCCAAGGTCAGGCAACACAGCTCCTGAGTGAAGCTCCTGCAAATACTGTAGATTTGGAGCTGAAGAAGTGGCAGAGTTGGTGTGGTTCATCTCCTCTCTGCTGGGGAGGGTTGTGTGCATGTGGTGCAGTGTGTCCTTCTCCCTCCTGCAGCCATGGCTAAGGACAAAACTCTCCAGCTAGGGGAGGACTGTCAGCCCCTGGATGTTTGTTTTCAGTTTTTAGCTTTTACTTCCTTATAGACAGGTTCTGTCTTTACTGGTTTCCAGTCACAGGATGCCAACACCAGGTAAATCACACAAACTCTCACTACCATTCCTGTGATTTCATGTGCCAGTACTTTAAAACTCCCCCTACAACTTGTCTTGGTGTTTGAACCTCTCATTTCCATTCACCACCCACTGGTCTCCTCAAGTTCAACATTTCCCACTTAAGGAAAACTAAGATAGTGTAGTTACTTCATCTGGGGACCATCCCAAAATTGTATTTGACCTCCAGTCTTTCTTTACTATGCAGTATTCTCACTTCTACTTTCCTTCCTTATCCTCTTACCTGCTTAAGCCTCTTGCTCTTATTTTAATTTCCTTTCTCCCATCTCTCTCAATGTGATTGCTGCTGATTCTCATTTGTTTCCTGCTCTTCTTGTCCCTCAAAGTAGAGCTCCCTTCACACATCACTCTTTTCAAATGTCCCTGCTTACTCCCAACACCCTGCTGCAGCAGCTGTTAACTAGTCTGGTCCAGTACTGCCACCTCCCTGATAAATTTTCCTCCCTTGTTTGAGGGGTGCAAATTCCAACCAGATTTTGCAACCTGTAGAATAAATTCCTGTTTGCAGCTCTAGTATTTCCCAGTGTTTGGTGTTTTGAAACCTCAGATCAGCCCTGCCCTGCTGCTAACTTCAGCAATTAGCTGCATCAGGTGCACACAGAAACCTCCTTCAGCTGTGAGGCCACAGATCCACCTCCCCAACACACACCTTCTCCCTCCAAACAAATTGTGTCTGCAGCTGTCAGCTTCAGGCTCTTACCTCTGTCCTGTGACTCCAGGTCTTGTCTGCCTGCTTCTCTTGTGCTTGTGCTGCAGGTCTCTGTGCCCAGGAGCTGCACAAATGGAAACAGGAGCAATATGAGGCCTCTTGTCCTCCTTAGGTCCCTCCCAACCTCATTTATCCCACGATCTACTGGAAAGGACACAGAGCAACACCACAAACAGGTCTCATTCACACAGATCCAACTGGCCCCAGTGTAGGGCGCCAGCATGTCAGGGTGCATCCAGCTCTCAGCTGGCTGGGTTCAAAGCAGGGCAGGACTGGAACATCAGCATGGGGTTGAAGGAATGTACACCCCTTCTCTGAAATGTCTCCCCGCAGGTAAACACCTGCAGCACACTCAGTTTGTTTCCATGCTGGTGTATCTCTTGCCAAGCACTGAAACATTTTTCAGTTTGGAAGGATGAAACCTTAGAAGACAAACAAAGCTCTATCTCAGATGCTGCAGAAGGGCCTTGTTTTCTGCTTTGGGCTCCTGGGATTCCCGCTCTTTGTCCAACTATCTTTGACTCCCTCTCCTGGCTGAAAACACGGGTTACAGCCAAGAGAAAAGAGCAGAGCCCACCGAGTTCACAGGGACCCCCAGCCTGGGGACAGTCCCTAGTTTGCAGTCTAACCCGTGTCTATTGATCAGTGGGGTTAAACGCGTCATTTCTTCCCTCTCCCCAGCACTCCCTGTTGAACCCCCTTCAATGCTGCAAGCCTGGGAGTAACCATCTTTTTAATTTTTATTACAAATTCTATGCAGAGAGGTCAGGCATCACCACCTGAACTCCTGTGGGAGACAGCTTTCAGTCCTCTCAAAACCCAACCCATCTCCAAACAATTCTCCCTTTATTAGCACTTAGTCCCTCTGTTTGCATTTAAATTTAGGCTACAGATTTGGGCCCCGCTCCCATCCCACTGCAGGAGTGAGCTGCACTTGCCTGGACCCTGCTTTGAGGCTCTCCTAGCTCTGTCCAGGTAATTCTGGAGCTGCTCTGGCTTTCAGCTCGCTGGGGAGCTCTGCTGGCTGGGAGAGGCTCCGGGGCCCGCAGATGGTGCTGTAGCCCCGTTCTTGGCTGCCTTTCTCCTCTGCTCAGTCTTCGAGGTCGCTGTTGTCTCATAGATACCAGCTTGGCCACAGACAGGGGAGGGAGAGGCCCTGAGGACATGTCAGGTCACCACCCGAGCACTCCTGCTTTTGAAGGTCAGCTGCAAAGGGGGTTAACATGAACCTGTTGGAGCGAGTCCAGAGAAGGCTACAAAAATGCTGAAAGGGCTGGAATCCCTCTGCTGTGAAGAAAGGCTGAGAGAACTGGGGTTGTTCAGCCTGGAGAAGGCTCCAGGGAGACCTTACTGCAGCTTCTCAGTACTTAAAGGGTGCCTATAAGCAAGCTGGGGACAATCTTTTTACCATGACCTGTTTCAACAGGACAACGGATGATGGCTTTAAGCTAAAAAGGGGGAGATTTAGACTAGATATAAGGTGTCCTGGCTCGCTGCAGGGGAATTGGACCAGATGAGGTTCAAAGGCCCCTTCCAACCTAAACCGTTCTAGGATTCGACGCTTCTGTAAAACTGCTGCACCCCGGGGGCCGCCGCCTCCCGCTCCTGAGTTTGTGGAGTCCATCCTGCAAAGCAGCCACCAACTACCCCCCGCGAAGCGGCCCCGGGGCTCCCTCAGGCTGTCCTGAGCCACAGCGGGGCGAGGGGAGGGGAAATCCGCGGCTTCGGCCCGGGGCCGAGCCCCGCCCGTGCGGCGGGGAAGCTGCCACGGGTGCGCGCCCATGGTTAGCCGCCGCCGCTACTGGAGAGAGCCCTGCCCCAGCGCGCGTGCGCGGCGTGTGCGCGGCGTGTGCGCGTCATTTCCGGCGGCCGCTGTCGTTCCGGGGCGCCGCTGCCTGGAGACGGCGCTGCTGCGCGCGAGCGCCTCGGTAGGGGCCGGGGACTGAGGTGGGGGCTGCGGGGCCATGGTGGGGCCGGGTGGGGCCGTGGGGGCGATGCTGGAGCTGGGGAGCTGTGGGGTGTGTGTGGGGTGGTGATGCTGGGGAGCTGGGGGGCTGTCGGGTGGTGATGCTGGAGGCGGGGGGTGTGGGCACCTCCTCGCCTCTCTGCCCACGGCAGTGCCCGGAGCTCTGGCAGGGCGCAGGGGCCCCGGCGCTGCCCGCAGACACAGGCTGGCAGGGCAGGGCCAGGGCTTTGGGTGCTGCACAGCCCAGGCTGTAAGGAGGTGAAGCACGTCCCTGTGGGTGACCCAGCACCCTGGGGAAGGGGTGGCAGAAGCAGTTGAGCTGTCTGTCACTGCAGAGGAAGCTGTGAGACAGGGGTTATTGTGACAGGGGATTCCTGTGCGACACCCGAGAGTGGCCCAGTGAGCTGTGAGTGATTCAGGAAATAGGCCAGGCTTGACATTTTATAATTTTTCACTCACCTCTATCCACTTGCTACTGGATTTGGAAATTCAGCTCCCACTGAATTTCAGAAATATTGGCAGCACACTGAAAACCAGATTAAGCCTACCTCTGTACCCATGCAGCACTGGCATAAGAGGCTGTAATTTTCTTACCTGCTCATCCAGTCTGAGATCTGCAGCCATTTCTTATATTCCTGAATGCTGCTTTTCCTGAATTGCTCAAAACATTCATGTGGGCAGACGTCCTGATTGATGCATGTATTTGCCAGAGAAGTTAATGAAAACTCGCAGCTGTCTGGGTTCAGCTAGGAGAGTTTCTCAGAAGAGGGTCTGATTTGACCAAATGTGAGAATCCTGTCTAACTGGGATGTTTGCTTTGTTTCAGGTTCCAATCAGGAAATAAATGTTAAGGCAAATTAGATTATGTATTTTGCAATGAAGTTGTGTAAATCTGTATTTTAATTTTTTTTTTTTTTTTTAAATTTGGTTAGGCTTCATCCAAGGTAGTTTTCTATCCACTCTGCAGGATAAAGAGTTTAGAGAAACTTGCACTTCGTAATCCTAGGAAATGTCTGAACTGTGCTTCTGGCTATAGTGCTGGTTCTTGGAAGGGCAGTCTCCTCAGCCAGGAAACAGAGGGACACAGGACATTGAAAATATGTAAATAAGAAACATGCTTGTTAGTCCGTGGGATTGTTCTCATGTGTAGCGCTTGGTTTTTGACAGATTCCTGCTACATTATGTCAGGAGACAGCGACTGCACCAGGACAAGTCCATCAGCAGGGTCTCCATCAGACAGCGAGTTCTTGCCAGATCGGCCCAAGTATGTTTGCTCGCTGTCTCCTGATCTCATTACGAAAGCCCGGGAAGAGCTCCAAGAGAAACCTGAATGGAGGCTCCGTGATGTGCAGGCACTCCGAGATATGGTGTGCAAAGACTACCCCTCCCTGGGGACCTGCCTGGACGATGCTTTTTTGCTAAGATTCCTCAGAGCCAGGAAATTTGATTATGACCGAGCGCTTCAGCTTCTGGTGAACTACCACACCTGCCGGAGGAGCTGGCCCGAGGTCTTCAATAACTTGAAACCATCCGCAATAAAGCCCGTCCTGGAGTCAGGTTTTGTCACCGTGCTGCCTCACCGGGACCCCGAGGGACGCCACGTTGTCTGCATCCGCCCAGGTACTGAGATGCATGAGTGTCTTTGTTCTCCAGCTCCGAGGTGTGTCTGTCTCCCTGCTCTCTGTGAAACCCTGGTCACTTACACAGAGCACAAGGGTTCTCATTGGAATCCGAGCGTTTGTTGTTAGCCAGCATGATACCGGTTCCTTTTCCTGTGTCAGCAATAACTGCGGTCATGTCAAAATGAAAATGCAGCGAGGTGGGCTGATGAAATATTAGGTGATTCAGGAAAAATTAACATGTAGTAACTCAAACTGCAACAGTGCTGCTGGCCTATGGTTCGAAGCCTGTGATTTGTTTTGAGAACAAGTGGAGAGAGGAGCCTGTGGCTTTGACTCCCACATAAACAATCAGAGCCTTCTGTGTGCTTTTGGTGCTGCCAGGCTTGCTATAAATGTCTCTTCTTTCATTCTCCTCTTTTCCATTTACCTGCTTTCTTTCTGAGCTGAAACTGCTTCTAATAAGCTGTGCTGGGTGGAGAATGGGGTTCTTAAAACCATTGCCTTTGCTCCCTGAAGTAATCATGAGTTGCCATTTATCTCTTGCTTAAGAAAGGCTGCTCTGAACTAGGACTGTGGCTATTAAAAACTAACTTTTAAGAGTCCAGGAAAATAGCAAATCAGTTTTTTGGAATGTGTATTGTTAGCTTATATTTACTCTCCAACTTACCATCCATGTCTTGTAACCTCAGACAGATGGACACCCAGTAATTATCCGATTACTGAGAACATTCGTGCCATATACTTAACGTTAGAAAAACTCATTCAGTCCGAAGAGACCCAGGTGAATGGAATTGTAATCCTGGCAGACTACAAAGGAGTCAGCTTATCTAAGGCGTCTCATTTTGGTCCTTTTGTAGCCAAAAAAGTGATTGGAATTCTTCAGGTAAGACCTGAACTGGTGGGAAAATAAGCTTGTGCATTGTAAATGACTGCTGCTGTGTCTAGAGTTCCTGACTGTGTCACCAGAAACTGAAGCATCTTGGCTTTTACTAGCAGAGTTAAAACATGTCTCTGCCCAACCAGTTTCTCACGCCCATGCTAACTTACCTCACTTGCCCTTTTTTTGATTCCTAAACCTACGTTTGTATTAGAAATGCAAATTTGCAAGTTGGAACAGAAAGAACTAGTTGTGCTAGGTAGTGGTAAGGAAGAGAGAGGGTAGGGAATTGCCATTACAGAGAAGATACCATTTTGCTGAGAAATAGCTCGTTATTGAAATGATTCCTGTCAGCTGAGCTGGAGCTGATTACTGGGTGAGTGCAAGTTCCAGTACTGCTGCAAGAATTTTGCAGAGAGGACTTCTGACTGGGTGTTATTTGAGGAGGATTTTCATCCACTCCCCAAAGGAAGAGAGGCTGCTTCAGCATAGGGGGCTGCAAAAGAGTAATGAAAAGGATCTCCGACTACATGTTTGAAAGGAAAATGGTGGAGGGCAAGATAGAGCAAGGGTGTAAGTACAAGTGGAGTTGTACACAATAGGAAGGTGAGTGAGGAGTAACCTGGCCAAAGGGGCAGGAATGTCTGATGGTTTTACTTAATGTTCTACCACACTATCTGGAGTGAGATGCAGAAAACTTCTCTTGAATGAGTTCATTTGCTCATTACTCTTACTCTGGCCTGAGCTGGTTATGTTATTCTTTGTATCTGGGGGGGATAAGGGAGGATAGGGGAGAGCAGGGGAATTTGTGGAGGTGAGACTAGTGAATTTATGAATGCCTGTATAAGAACTCACTCCTTTAAACTGTCATCTAAGTATGCCATTTAGCTGTCTGAGCCCATATTTAATTTGCACAAAGGAGGTGATGGGTGTCCTGCTGTTACTAGTGGAAGCTATTCACAAAACAAAAGCTGAACTTAGTGAAGGTGCAGGTGGTAAATAAATGTGTTGCATCAACCCTGCTGAGCTGCATCTCTTGTGAGATGAGCTAATTCAGTGACCACCTTACCTGCTTTTTGCTCCAGGCATTGACTGCTTGCTTTGTATAGGCAGAGCTGGTTATAAGGGAAGGAAACTTCACTGTGGCACATGAGACCTCAATTGCTGATCATAAGCTTTTGCCTTGGAAAAAATGTTTCTGCACCTAAATTTCTCCAGCAGAAATCCTGTAACTAACTGTTGTTTTAAACTTGTATAGGAGACCCTGTGTGTTCTGTTGGCAGCAGATTCTGTTTGTTTCTTGCAGTTAATGTGACAGAAGAGCTGGAATGGCAGAAAAGTAGTGATAGTAGATTTCTTCCTTATATAAAAACACTGTTTAGAGTATCTTGGGCACCAGATCTTGTAGTTGGACACAGCCTTAGAATGAAGCCAGCTCTGAGTGTGGTGCACTCTTCAGAAGCAAGAGTCATCACTTTGTAACTGCATCCTTACCAGGGTTGGGAATACCTGAGGACAGCGATTACCTCAGTGTCTTTGTCAGGGGAGATGAAGGACAGCATAAGAAATGAAGATTTACTGGCAGCAATAGAGTTCTTGATGCAAGGTTTTCTTGTCTCTTCTTAAGATTATTCCCTGTTATATGATGTGTTTCTGTTGCCATATTGGTTTGTGATGATTTCCTCAGATGGAAGCTTGGGAGCCAATGGGGTGTGCTGGTAGTCAGTCTCGGGAGATTTTAAAAAGATTAAGATGGTAAATATTTTTTTAAACTGCATTATAAAAATCTTCTTTGCCCTTCAGGATGGATTCCCCATTCGAATAAAAGCTGTTAACATAATAAATGAGCCTCGTATATTCAAAGGCATTTTTGCAATCATCAAACCTTTCCTGAAGGAAAAGATAGCAAACCGGGTAAGGATTTGTGTCATTTTAACACTAATGTTCATGTTTGGAAGTTCCCTGCTTGACCACTGCAAGGAAAGACATTGAAAAACTTCACAGCTAGAAAAATGTTAGTGCCATTTACTTGATCTAACTGGTCCTTTCTGCTTGAATCTTTAAAAAGATACCTGTTGGGAAAATTCTTCGTGGAAGAGAAGCTTTGAGGAATTTAATATTGGCGTGACATTAACACAGAACTTTAGGATATAGCCTGTGTATTCAGGACATTAATTCCATCCCTGGGGTTGGGTTATTTTGGCAAGTAACACTTTGTTTATGAGGTGATGTCACAGGAAATCTGTGTTCCCACTTCCTTGCTCTTCTCCCTTACGCAGTCATCTTGCATGGCACAAACATTCCCTCTATAGGACCGGATGTAGTTGCAGGGGATGACACTGTTTTCCACAAGGATAGGTACTTCCAATCCTGTGGATGAACTTGAGGATGAGCTGAATTTGGAACCTTAAGAAAAACTAGCAAATGCCAAGTCTCTCTTGCTTGGATTTAAGCTGCACTAGACTTGGATCATCCCAAGGCTTCCCACACTAGTGTATCTAACTGCACCTGCCCAATGTCTGTTGTCCATAAAAACAGCACTTCTAAAATTTGCTCTTTAGCTCAAAATAAGCTTGTTAGCTGACTGCTTCAGTCCTTTGCTGTGAAGTGTTTGATACTCACTACTAAAGCTAGCTTTTGCCTTCTTCAGTTTTTTCTTCATGGCTGTGATCTGAATTCCCTTCATCAAAACATTCCTCCAGTGATTCTGCCTGAAGAGTATGGTGGTACTTCAGGGAAGCTGGACATCTCTGCCTGGAACGAGCTGCTGCTCGCCTCTGAAGAGGACCTTCTGCACGATTTCTCAGCGCTGGTTCTCCCGTGTGACAGCTCTCCTCATGACATGCTAGTGAGTGGGGATGCTGATGAAAAGCAGTGTGATGATTCTCTGCGAGGCATGAAACCTCAGCTCTATTACTGTTACTAAACCAGTGAGGGGAAGTTTTTTCCAGTGCAGTTAAGACTTGTTCTGATAGGTGATGTTGGAAACTCTGCCTTACTCCTAAACCCAATTTAGGGACAGACCGCTGAGGCACTTTACACTGTAGAACCAAAGGAAGCTAAAGAGGGCACGTGGGGGCAGGGCAGAGTTCAGGGAGGATAAAGGCAAAGAGCACATATTAGGTAGAATACTTGAGGCTCATCAACCCCCTGTGAATGATGCAAACTGGCCTATTCTTTCTAATGATAAATTAAAAACAAATATTGCAGGCTGGTAAGTTTCTTGGATAGTTTCTTATCTGTTCCCCACACAGATGAAAAGTGACAATGATGATATAATAGCTTTGTGACCATCTGTTCCCTTCCTTTTCTGCAAACTCCAGTAATCCAAGGCAAGCAAATGGCTTTTAAACCCTGAAAAATGTAGTTCTGTCAGTGAAGATTGCTTAAAAACATAAAAGTCTAACTTAGCCTGTCCTCTATCACTTGGTTCAGGTTGTGAGTTGGCATTTCTGAAAGATCTCTAATTCTCTCAAATTACTACAGAGCAAAACTTGCTTATCCGTGAATAATCAGTATGGAGATCACTTCTGAAAGTTCCTCGCAGTAGGAACTATAAACTGGTGGATTATTAACTACTACAACATCTATATCAAGGCTTATTATAAACAGAGGCAATCTTCATTTTCAGAGAACAGGAAGTTTTTCAGATCAAGTACTAAGGCTTTTGATTAGGTAAGAGCTTCAAATACTGAGGTTCAGGACCAAATAGGAAAAAGCTATGTCAGCCACCTCCCCACACTATCAGTTGCTTTTTTCTTCAGCTGGTTGTGATGAAGAATTGGGTAAATAACTCATACACAGAATTTGTAAGGAGGCTTTGTAGTAGTTGGCATGTGATGTACAGAAGGCAATGACGTAAGACAGCAAGGTGCTGCTTTAGCTTGTTCCTTTGGGCAGAATTTGAGTTTAAGTCTGTGAAACCAAATGCAGACAGGCTATTTGAAAGCACATCCTTAAATTTCCTGATATTGTAGCATTTTGTTCACTGTGCAACTTCGTTTTCAACTTTGTTGGCATCCTTTGTCTTTAGTTGTCCTGTTCCTGTATGAAGTTAGACTTTAATTATCTCTGTAAGATTTACCTGTAGCTTGTATGCCTGTGCTTCTAGGTCTTTGTCTAGAGACAGAGCTAGACTGCAATGTCAAATCAGGGTAAGGTAACCATATCTAAATAAGCTGTTCTCACTCCCCACATTCAATTTCCTTAATGGTCTTGAATTAGAACTTAACTCTCAGCACACACTTTGCACATTTTTCTGCACTGTAATAGTGTGGAGATGGGGAACCTCACTGGGACCAGGAGAGCACACCCTGTTGCTTCAAGGTGGAATATTTCACTACTGGTGAAAAAACATTCCTTCTAATTGGAGACTTACCCCCAGAGCACTTTCTCTGGCTGAAATCTTTTACTTAGTGCCAAGTGTCACTATAGGTACCAGTTATGTTTCTGTAAATACAAAGCTAAAGGATCTTGATGATTTCAGACATTCATTTTTCAAAGTGCCAAACTCTGTTTTGAATGTCTGTCTTCCTCTCAGTGCCCCCACAGCCTGACTGCACTGCCAAAAGGAGACTCTTCCACTGCTGTAACGACCCCCTGACCTGGCAGCAGACCTCATCCTAGAGCTAGGGGGTAGCAAATGCCATACCTGTCATCCAAGCATTATAAAAGGAGACTGGGTTTTGAGAAGGAATAAACCATGAAGCTTATTTCTGGATGGCAATTCAGAATTTGTGGAAGCAGGGAACTCATCACTTGAACTTACTTAGATTAAAGATGGGAAGAGATTAATTTCCCTCCCTGAAAGCATCTGATTTTTCTCCTATCTTTGTAAGTCAATTCTTACTCCTCTTTGACAGCTGCTACCTTTAGTGTGGGGGGAAAAAACAACTATTTTCATCTCCTTAAGGTAAAAGCATGCCACTAGCCACTCGCTTGTTTCTGGATGGGACGTGCTGCTTGTTTTGCAAAGGTTAATTCAGGTCTTTGTGCCACCTAGCCAGACAGCAGCACACAACCCCTGGACTTGGAAAGGTTAAGTGGCTACCCATACTGTTTGACTGCCAGAACAGAGGGGTGTTTATGTTGTTGTAATGCCTCTTAATTCTAGCCACAAACTACAAATTAAAAAAAATAAAAATAGGATGGACCACTTTTCCTAGAGGTGAAGGCATGACTGGTATTTGGTAGTTGTCCCTTAATTGTGCTGCAGGGTTTGAAGTGGTGATATTTTGACAGTTAAACTATAAAAAACAACTACTTTGATCCCTTTATATAACAACCAGAGAGGGAGGTTGGCTATTCAAAACTCAATTTAGTGTCCTTAAAGGAAAAAAAAAAAATCTAGCGGTGTTAAGTAGAAGGCTGAGGTACCTCTGCCGATCCATCTCTCCCTCACCTTTTCTCCTCTGCTCACAGAGAAACTAAGAATAAAGCATATGATTTAACACAATAAGGCTACATTATCAATGCTGAAAACAGCCTGTGTTTTGCCTCCAGAACTTCCTTTTCTTAAAGCTGGCTGCTGGGCAGTTGATGCTTGAAGTAAGCCAGGCTGACCATTACCAAGCATCTGTTACTTCTAATTTGCTCTTTCTTGGCTTTAGAACTCAGAGTTACAACTTCACTGAGCAGTATCTCTAACCCTTTTTAGGTTTGTAACCAGCGCTTGGCTTCTCTCCTAGAAAGCACAGCTCTGTCTTGTACGTGCCTGACTACTGAGCTGAGAATGCTCTTTGAGCTTTAGCACTTACTAGCAAAGAAACCAGTTTGTTCCCAACATTTCTGATGTCAGCATTTGGAAAATCAACATTTGCTTTAGGTATAGAGTCTCCTTATCTGCAAGTTAAGAGAATAGATAGGAAAAGCTTACAGGGGGCGGTGGTTTTGCTGTTGGGTTTTGTTTGGCCTTTTTTTCAGCATTAAAATTCTTTTTTTTCACCTGAAATAACTTTGTTTTCAGAGGTTATATGCCTTGCCCAGCACATAAGCCACCCTTGCCAAATCCAACCCATACTAAATATACTTGCACTGCATTGGGCAGCTGTGGCTTTGGGCATTAAGTGGGACTAAAGGTAGCTGCATTCTGTACATAAAAGTACTTGAATTTATACTCTCGCAAATGGGTGTTAGAAACCCTGAGGTATTTTCAGGAACTGGGTGTAGTACTGTTTTTGTTAAATCTCATTTTGGCATGAGTTAATCATGGTGTTATTCAAACTAATAATTTTGCCTTCTGTTGTATGTGGGCCTAGAGGTGTTGGGTGGTTAAGTGTACATCTTACTTTGACAAAATTTATTTTTATATTACATTTTATAAAATGGAGTGGTCAAAATGTGTAATTTTATGATGCATGACTGGGTAATTAAACACATTGTAACAGCTGCTAATCTGATATTTCAAATGTTTGCCTTGTGTCTCTTGGAGTATTTCACTGTAAAAGTCAATAGCCACACATACTTAGATCCACACTAAACACACAGTTGCAACTAAGAGTTGCCACAGCATTACATCAGAAAGAGGTATTGCTTTCTACTGCAGAACTAAGTTTTACTTGCACAACTGTACCTGAGCATCTCCAAGGAATAGGATTTGACATCCAGAGAATCAGAATCATTAAGGTTGGAAAAGACCTCTAAGATCATCAAGTCCAACTGTCAACCCAACACTACCATAACCACTTGACCATGTCCTGAAGTGCCACATCTACAAGGGTTTTTTTTTAACACCTCCAAGGACTCCACCACTTCCCTGGGCAACCTGTTCCAATGCTTAATCACTCTTTCAGTAAAGAAATTTTTCCTAATGTCCAACCTAAGCCTCCCCTGGCACAACTTGAGGCTGTTTCCTTGTCCTGTCACTACTTACTTGAGAGAAGAGACCAACACCTGCCTCTCTACAACCTCCTTTCAGGTAGTTGTAGAGAGCAATAAGGTCACACAGAAGACAGTGTTTAAAAAGAAATGTATTATGACTTAATTGCTGCATGCAGAAAACATCCAGTCACATCCAACTAAACACTGCAGCAGCTAATTAGCATTTTAATCATTACATGTAGTGTTTTGCACTGGAGAGTAACTGCTGCTTCTCATCAGAGCTGGGGCAGTTTCAGTAGTTAGTCTGCTTTATTCAAACGAGTTTACAGTGCAAATGCCTTAGTGCCAATAATCTTTTCATGTACATTCTTTTTCTAAGCATATTAGACAAGTGAAATCAATCAGAAGCTCTATTTTTCCACCATAAAGTTGTTTAAGCTGGTTATACACTTACCACTCAATATTTGGCAAACATAGTAAAAAAAGTTACCCTACAAGTTGCCTCCTAGCAGGGTCAAGTTTGTTCTTAAAAAGGAATTAGAGTTAACCACTTTTTCAACCTCATAAGTTCTGTCCTTTTGGTAAAGAATAAGGAGGGTTTTGCCACAACACAAGAAAGTAAGTGTAATTTAAATAAACTTTTGCAGTGGAATGTAAAAATCAAGCAGCATGGCTTACACTTCCAGGAGTGGAAGGGTTGGGATACTAGTGCATTATGCTGAATAAAATATATTACTTCAAATTTAGCTAAATGCTACTTCTAGTCAATAGAAGAGTTGTGGCTATTGGACAGAACAGATTTTTTTCTTTGTGCTTTGACAGCACGGTTGCAGTGACTTTTAAAAATGTAGTAATAAGATAACCATGACTGAAGGTTAAAATATAAAGATGTCTGATAATAACTGATGCATCAAGCATTACTCAATACATAACTTTCTATCTGCCTGCCTGTTAATATCAACATAAGAAACAGTAACTTAGTGTAACTAAAGCAATACATGAGTATTTTGGCTTTCAGCAAAAAATTCTCCACTTCTGTAAGCTCAGAGAGGTGCAGCAGTTTAAGTGAAGCCCCTGTTGGTAAAGACAAGAGGAGCCACTACGGTCCACAGATAGAGGAGGAGGCAAACCCAGCTGGAGGTTATCTTCACCCACACGGCTGGCCACTTACTTGTCATTGTTTTAAAATCTGCATCAGGACTAAAAAGTAAAGAAGTCAATTAATAGATACAGGAAGCACTGTTCACTATTCCTTGCTGTCTCTCATATGAATCTGAAGTTAGGACAATGCAAGAGCCTTTGCAGGATCACAGTGAGACAATTCAACTAGCAATATTCCCATGGACCCTTCATAGGCCTCTTGTTCTTGTTACCCAGTTTTCAAAATCAATCTGCTTGCGTATGTTGATGTGCAGCTCTTAGAGGAAATACCTGAGTGTGCTGTGCAATAGCCTGCTGGCAGCTGCTACTCTCTAAGTGTGCTCACTGATTTATACACTGTGGCAGTCCTGTGGAAAGTAGCTACAAGCTGCAGCAGCAGAGAATATGTCCAAGTGCTCCCAGCAGATCTAGGAAATCCTGTCTCTGTTTAAGTGGCACGTATGACTGTCCCTGCACACCTTTCCCAGGGTGCAGAGCCAGTAACATCACACCGACCTCTGACAAACCTCCCAGGAGGCCACCTTAAACCAGTTTCCTACTTGTCCTTCCTGCTACTTGCCTGTCTGAAGGATAGCAACCACCCTTTCTGCCCTTGCAGCTGTCAAGCAGCCCACTAGCTACTGATACTGCCTTTTTACATCTTAATCCAGCAACACAGAATTGAGAGGGGACAACTCCAGAACCTCAGCCAGCTGGGCAGGGGTCTCCTATCCACCTGGACCACTGGCTGGCACACACCACCCGTTGCTTTATGTCTCGCTCTTACCTGTACCAGTTGGTGAGTGTCATCATGATGTAGAGAGAGGCAAGAAAGAGCATGAAGTGGAAGAAGGTGTAGCTGTACTGAACACCATCCTTCTCGTTGTCGGTGACCCGGCGCACCTCCCCCTCCTCGGCAGCCCTGCTGCCGCGCCCCATGGTGTCCTCCAGGATGGCACTGTCACTGCCAGACAGAGTCAGCTTGTTCACCTGGCTGTTACTTGAAGAGCGAATGCTGCAGAATAACCCAAAGAGAGACTTGGTTAAAAACTCCTTTTTCAGTTTGATAAAAAGCAACAAACCACAATGAACGTCTGGGACTAGCAAATAACATTTTTTAAATTATTCAGAAATGTAAGAAAGCTCCTCAAAGAGATCTGTTTTCATCCAAGCTTTTATTAGCCTAATTCAATAGTGTTCTTGGTCCAGGTCTTGTAACACATTTTGTTCTGTTATCTGGAATTGGGCTAATAAAGCCTATCCTCATCCCCAGAACAGAACACACTTTTATTCACCGTATCGAGGCTTGGGCCTGAGACAGCAGCTGGGTATGAATAAATGCAGGCACATTTTTCACTAGATCCAGACTCAAACACAAAAAGGCAGCCAAATCCCAATTGTTCATCATTTGATAGCAGTGCAGATCCTACCTGGAATACAAGAGGCATAGGACAAAGATGACCAGTCCAACAATACTCTGGGCATCCCACCACTGGAGGGACTTGGGTGGAGCTGGAGTAGCAGGTACCTCAGTGGTATTTTCTGGAACAACTGTGGGTGCAGTTATCTGGGTAATGATGTTCAGCAAACTCGGGTTACAGCTTCGTTCTGAAAGGGATTTCAAGGCAGATTAAAGAGAGATGAACTTTGCCAGCATTTAACTAAGAAAAGATGACAGGTATGCTTGCAATTTTTCATTCTCTTTAACTGCTGATCTCTGAATATTTTTCCTTCCCATAAGCTAGGCAAGGGTGTAATAAAAACAAAATCAGAATGTCCTGACACTGTTTTTTTGTTTGTTTGTCTTCCCTCCATAAACACCCCAGTTCAGTTCTGAAAAAAGGCAATTTGATGGTTTCAGTAAAGTGAGCTTTACTGCCTCACTAGACTTTATCTAGACAGATCAGCAACCCCCACACAGGGATATGGAATAGCTACAAGCCCCACCAACAGCTCCTCTCTCACACTGAGGTTTGTCACTCAAGACAACCTGTCTCTTACCAGGCTCATTGGACATGGCTGACCAAGTGAGATACATGGTGTAGAGTGTGATGACCGAGGACTGGAGGAGGCCAGAGCGAGGATTATGCTCCTGTTCAAAGACAAAATAGAAAGCCAAGGTAAAAAGGACAAGTTTTACCTACAGTTGGATAGTTCTACATTACAAATTTTAGAGTTCTTATGCCTGACTGAATTGGTATTACAGCCTTCTTACTTCCCAGCTTTGTATGTCAGAAGAAAATAGGTGAGAAAAATACTACCTGAACTTTTGGAAGGACAGAAACAATGGAGACAGCGATGCACAGGAGCAGATTAATGCTTATGAAAGTCTTGTTCTCAGTGCAGTCATCAGGCTTCGTGTAGAAAACATAGAAGAGCACAACAAAAACCAGCGACAAGGCATAGAACAAGCTGGTACAGGACAGCAGAGCTGGAGGGGAGAAAAAAATTAACTGTTACAATACATGTGCTGTAACAGTACATCTGAGGTGATTTAATGGCCAGCTACCACTGCAATGACACAGCCCCTTCTCCTCACTTGGAACTAGCAGAATGCATGTTTATTAGGTATGCCTACATTTCTGCTTTGGCTAAGTAGTGTAGCTCAGAGGAAAGCTAACGCTGTCATCAGAGGAATAACACCCACCTTTCAGCAGCAGATTAACTGCTTTAACTGATGTCAAGCCAGTGTCAAAATGAGAGTGCTTTTTGCACACTTCTCCCAGGCTATTTATAAGCCCTGAATTCCCCCTCCTATGCTACAGGCCACCCATTTTCATTTCCATTCTGCTGCATTCTTTATAAGAAGCTACGAAACACTGTTGCAGCATTTGTAGCTATGAGCAAAGAACCACAATTAGCACTTTGTCACTTAGCAGTCAGCTTGGGAGCATGTGCTGAGGCCAGGAGAAACAAGTCTTCTACAGGTTAAGATTCCTACCTGCATACCAACATTTAGAATTTCCCTCCTCCATTCTGTCAACCCAGCTCTCGTTCCAGGAGTGAGCAAAGTCCACAAGGAACACCAACTGGATAAGAATGAAGAAGAAGGCTCCACACACACCAATAACAAACCAAGCTAGAAAAGGGAGCAAGAAAAACAGGATGAGCTTTCATCATGTGCATGTTACCCTAGTTTAAAATAAAAGCCACAAACTGCACTGCAGACAAAGAATGAAAATATCTGAAGCTATATTCAGAAATGCAGATGCTGTGAATTGCTCTGGCCTCCATCCTGCAGAAGCATGTGAGGAGTCCCAGCTATTCAAGGGTGCAGCCTGTGCTAGTCAAACTGAGCTTGGGAATGTTTAGCCCAACACGTTATCAGAATGAATTCAAGATCTAACAGAAGACATCTTTGGTACGTAAGTATCACCATACCACATTTCTGAGGTTCAACAACCCTTTCAAGACCTTGTGATATGGTCAGAAGAAAGTTTCTCACACAGATTTTTCAGAGACTCTAAGGAAGTATTTAGCACTTGCCAGTGTTCTGAGTGGCCTCTAATCTAGAGTGTCAGAAGACTCAGTCCAGTAATGGCCAGGTCATGGAGTTCTGAATTATTAATACCCAATATTGACGCACTTGGAAAGAGATTGCTCATTGCCATGACTTCAGGTGGCCCCCAAAACACTGGATGAACCAACATATTCTAAAGAAGCAGCACAGAATCTGTGGCTTTTCCCAGATAACTTCCACTATCACAACTATAGCCTGGGAAGTCTGTGGAAAGGTTTGAGTTCACTAAACAGAATTCCAGAATACATGATGATGTATTAACTGTACCTCTTGTGAAAGGCCCTTCGGGAATGTAAAATGCTCCAACCATGAGAGCCACAATTGCAGCTATTTTGAAGAACCAAAACCTTTAAAAGAAGACATAGGTTGAAAATACTGGTCTTACTCTGCACAAAATACTCATGTTTTACATGATCTGCAAGCAGCTTGCTGTGCATAGATGAGGATCTAATAGAAATTTAAAGAAAAAAGTAGTTGTATTCATTGTGATTACAGAAAAAGGTGTTCACCCAGTCAGGGGGAGAGGGTGAAGCAACAGTCAATACATTGAGACATGGACTGACAGAAACCTCAAAATTCAACAAAGGCAAGTACAGAGTGTTGCACCTTTGACAAAAAACCCCCCAAGCAACAGGACAGCCTGGGGGCCGAGTGGCTGGAAAGCTCTGCTGAAAGAGGAGCTCCTGCTCCAGCAAACAAACACAAGTCAGCAGCTCATCCTTGCAGGGAGGGCAGCTAACAGCTAACTGCTGTTCAGCCTGGAAAAGGAAAAAGGGAGATCTAACTGCTGCTTTTAACTGTCTAAAGGAAAGGTGCAAAGGCAACAAAACCAGACTCTTCTTGCTGGTGCACAGTGGAAGGACAAGAGGCAACAGATGCAAGTTGCAAAAAGAAAAATTACCAATTAGATTGCAAAAAACTGCACAGGTTGCCCAGAGAGGTCAAAGCATCCCCACCCTTTGAGACATTCAAAACTCAACTAGACAAGACCCCAAATAACCTGCTCCACATTGGTCCTGGTCTAACCAGGAGGTTGGATCACATGATCTCCAAAGGTCCCTTTCAAATTAAATGACCCTATGATAACTCAGTCATCTAGCCCAGAACTAATCCAGTTCAATCAATGAATCAGAAACCAGTTTCTGCTGTTTCATTGAGTCACACTGACCCGGTGAGCACTAGAATCAGTGCAAGGCTGGCAATATGAACTAGCTGAAATCCAGCATCTCTGTGGGAACACAGCACGGTGCCCAGAACACGGCCCTTTGGGTCACCCAACCTTGGAGCATTATCAGTACATTGAAAACGTTCCATAAATCAGAAGCTTTTTAGGAGACTAGAGTGTTACTCTGTATCCAGTCCAAAATAAACTCAAGGCTGTCAATACATACATAAACAATCTGCCATTGTGTTCAGCAAAGAGACGTGAGAGAGGAAACAAGCTGGTTCACACACATACCCATTGTGTATCGAGGCTCTGGGATCGTTACTTGTTTTCACTGCTATCATGAGCAGAGAGAAGAGAAAGAAGAACATGGCCATGGCAAAGCTGATTCGATAGACAGCTCTGTATCCAACAAACACATCACAGCTGACAAAGCCATCCATGTGGGGTATCAGAGTATGAAGCCCCTCCTCGCAAAATCCAGGTATCTAAGTAAAGACACATTCAGTCATGAATTTACATCTGTGTGTGCAATTACATTCTTTAAACACTCTAACAGCTAAAGCTTTCAGCCAGCTCTTCTTCAAAGTCTGATTACAAAAGGCCTTGAGCTCAGCCAGCCTACACAGACATTATCATCATCTTTCTCTCCCCATGTCATCACTAAAAGTGTCCAGAAAGATTAAGAGGCAGCAGGCCCCAGATAACAACTGGCTGGGTTTCAGAGACAAGGCACATACTTTAAAAATGTACATTCACTGAATTTGCTACTTCAGCAGAAGCTGTTCATTCCACACAGTGCCTTAACTCAGAGGATGAGGCACATTTGGATGTTTGTGTCTCTCATGTAATCCATTCCAAGTAAACAGAATCAACAGTCACTGGTACAAATAGTGGTTTTGCAAACAGTTAGAAAGAGGTTTTCTCCTCCATACCTTTTTCAGCTGTTCTTCCATCCCTGGTACCAGCATAATGCAGGCAAGGGCAGTACTAAGGAGGAGGAGGAAGGCATAGATAAGACGTGTCACTGTTGAATTCTTGCTGTTGGGACAGCATCGGCACAGTAAACACGAGGCACCGCTGCACAGACAGGGAATCTGAAGGACAGACAGACACAGTGAGGGCGCTCCCCTCGCGGCTGACTCCGGGGTGCTCTGCGACACCCAGAGAGGAAAACCCAGACTCCACTAAGAGACACTCTGCTCCCCGCCGCACCACTCCGATAAAACGTTTAATCGCCGTTTCTGGCTGACACCGTGTTTGAAAACACCCGCAGATAATCTGTCTTATCAGCTCGGGCTCTGTTCCCGGGGGTCCGCCGCCTGGCAGAGGCCAGCAGCGTGCCGCGGCCCCGCAGCCACCCACACCTCGCACGGGCAGGCCCCGCCTATTCGCGTCCCGCATCCCGGTCAGGCGAGCCCCCCGTTCACGGGGAAGGAGCAGCCCAGCTGCAGCCCAGCGCCCGGTTTGTTCTGAGGGCCTAAAGCCCCCTCCGGCTCCCGGAGCTGGCAGCACCAGATTTCTGCCCACAGGCCGCGGGAGGGGAGCCAGCGGGGGCCCCGGGGAGCCAGCAGGGGCTTCGGCCCCGGCGCCCCCAGCAGAGGCCCCGCTCCTCGGGCAGGAAGGGGGAGGTTTGGGGTGGGAGCCGCCGCCGCCGCGCCGCCACTCACCCAGCTGGCCAGCGAGCAGACCCCCAGAGCCGCCCCCATGGCGCCGCCGAGGCCCCTCCGGCCACTTCCGGCTTCCGCTCCCACCCCGCGGCGTCAGGCGGACACCGTCCAGCGCCGCTGCCGCTCACTGGCTGTCCCTGCGATGCTGGCGCGCTCAAGAGCCAATGAAAAGACAGGATGGAGCCGCGCGAGAGGAGAAGGAGGGGCAGAAGCGGCGAAGGGCGCGGGAAGGGGCACTGTTGTTTATGAACACTTCTTCCGCCGCGCCTGCGCGAAGGGGGGGCGCTAATTGGTCGAAGGTGTCAGCGAGTGGGCGGTTCCTACGGCAGGATAGCCAATGAGTGAGGCTGACGGGCAGGCTCGCGCTCGCCGGGGCCGCTGGGGGCGCTGGGCGGTTGCCGTGGCAGCGGCGCGGGCGGCAGAGTCCTGGAGCCAGGAGTCACAGAACCGTGAGCCGGGGATTACAGGGGCATGAATCATGGAACCGTCTTGGTAGGAAAGGACCTTTAAGCTCATCGAGTCCAACCGTTCCCCCAGCACTGCCAGGGCACCACTAAACCACGTCCCTCAGCACCACATCTCCACGGCTTGGAAACCCCTCCAGGGATGGGGACTCCACCACTGCCCTGGGCAGCCTGGGACAGCCTTTCACAACCCCTTCAGGGACAACATTTTTCCTGATATCCAACCTAAACCTCCCCCGGCACAACTCGAGGCTGTTTCCTCTTTCCTATCACTTGTTACTCAGAAGAAGAGCCTGACCCCACCTGGCTCCAACCTCCTTTCAGGGAGTTGTCGAGAGCGAGAAGGTCTCCCCTGAGCCTCCTTTTCTCCAGGCTCGACAACCCCAGGTCCCTCAGCTGCTCCTCACAAGACTTGTCTCTAGACCCTTCACCATCCGGGACTATCACCAGGGGCCTGGGGAAGAACACCCAGCTTTTCCCTGCCCCAGAGCACCAACAGCCTGCGAGGTGCCCTGTGCCCCATCTGCACGGGTACAACTGACCCCCTCAGGTTTCAGAGGGGACAAGGCATTACTGGGTATGGTGACAAGCATTGTGTCCATGCAGAGGTTGTGTTAAAGCTGTATGAGTGACACCTATGTCACCGCTGAACACTGACCTCACCAGAGAGACCACAGCAACCAGGATGCCTGAGGCAGCGTGGCCTCCTGCTGCTCCACACACAGCCCTGACTGGACCACAGGGCTGCGAGCAATGGCCGTGCTGGTCACAAGCTGGGGACACAGCTGTCCCTTGCCCTGCCCGAGGCTCCCGCACCTGATCAGCTCTTCAGAGCTGTTTGACTGGGGAGGAATCTCTAACTCATTCCCACTCTTGTCCTGTTGTGATGTAGTCCCTTTCCAAAAAACCTGCTTCCATCATAGAAAAGGACAAATAATCAGAACGACAGCTTTATTGCTGTCCAAATTGCCAAGAAATGACAGAAATCATCCCATAAACCAGCTACAGATTTTCCACGGCAGCTTTAACACTCAGAATATATGAACATTATGTTAATAGTATCATCGCTCTTGTAACCAGCCTCATTCATGAAGACATACAGGCTTCTTTCAGAAAAAGATTACTGGAACTCTGCTTCCTTCAGATAATGTATGAGCCATTACTTTATTATTACCATATTTGTATTACCCTTTTGAGAGCACCAGCTGCATCTGTATGAAGACTTTTGCCACATCGCTTCTGCTTCATTGTTTGTTCATATGAACGTATGCAGAATAAAGGCAGAATCCAAAATTCTATGTTCCCTTCCAAGTAATCCTGGGTGAATAATTTCATAGGTATATTACTAATAATTTAATAGGTATATTACTAATGCACTGAAGAGGCTCAGCTAAATCCTGAGTCTGAGAATGTTTTCTTCACAGGGAATTTATGAGATGAATAGTTTTGTTAAGTACTGTGGGATTCTCCCCTGGATTATGCTAGGGAAAGACAAAGGATACGGATAAAAAGCTTCTTCCTTCCACCATCCACATAAGAAGAGCTTTTGAAGTGCTGGTTTTACTTCCCAACATAAACCCCCTCAGATTCTGCATAACATCACCTCAAACCACACGTGTTTAACAGGAGATAAGGATGAAGTCAGCCTAGTGACTGTCAGCTATGGGAACGAGACAGGATATGGCAGGAGGTTATCCTAGTTTGTACAAAAATACCCTGCTCTGGTATGTTAATCAGCTCTGACAGCAGAATGAAATGGTGCATCCCTTATGTATCCATACGTTACATCCCATGCATATCTATACACTAGTTGAAATGCCAAGAATAAAGCCCTTGAAATGAGGTAATATTTCAAGGAAACGTGTCAGATGTAGTCATTTGAATGTATTTCTCTGCAGTTCTTTGTGCAACTGAGCTCATAAAAAAATGTCACTCAAGCTTGTGTGTTAGTGCTATTCTTGTTAGTCTCAAGGGTCTCCCTTTTGTGAAAACAAAAATGCAAAAATTTTCCTGATATTTCTCAGAGTATTTGAGGGTCCCTGCTCTGTATGGGCTGTATTTATGCAGATAACGGATCCTGTAGACAGGTTATAATCAAATAATCCCTTGACCATCCAGAATCTTTCTGTCAGGTGAAGGGAACTGCAAATTGGAATGGCTAGATCAAGCCAACTGTAAAAATTAAAAAAACATACATAGTCTGTGTTTCTAGAGTGGTGTTGCCTTAACCCATACACAGGTCTAAACATCTTACTGTTGCTCTGGCCTGCATAAACTTTCAGATGTTGAGGTATCAGCATCAGCTTCTAATGCAACCCTTCTTGCATTTAGACTTCTGTAAAGCGTTCAACTTTAAACAATATTTATAACCATGCTTTGACTGTGTCTCCAGAGCATAAAGAATTACAGTTTTCTTTAGGAACAACTGCTTTTCCAGGTGTTTAGTTCAGGCATTGGGTTGAGTTCTATTCCACTATCCAGGCTTTAAATTGTGCTTTGAGAGTAGCCATCAAAGTCCTCCATCCGTGAGGAAGTTAGTCATTAAATAATGGGCAAAATACTGCTAGAGCTGAAACCACCAGTGGCTTTAATCAGTCTGTAAATGGTCAGAGTTAATAGCTTCTACAAAATCATGATGTTCCAGCAGGGTAGAAAGTCCTCCCAAGTAAAAATATTAAGTTTATGGAGCTCCCGGGTGACTTTCGCTGGGGTCTAATCTGATAGTGTGCTGCAGGCAGAGGGACTGGCAGGCAGAGGCCATCGTGTGCTGTCTGCTGCGGCTCCCCGGGGAAGCGCAGGGGAGCGGGGCCAGCAGCCTGGCTCTTCTCTGCATACAACCTGGCTGGACAAGCCCCTGCACTTTGAGATAGAGAAAAATCAACCTCGTCCACTCCCTCGAGTCTTCAAATATGCAAGCTGCTTTTCTCTGCAGTCCTTTGCTCACGATTTTATAATTCTCCTCTTCCCCTGCCTGCGTGCTCTGTGACTGCATTAGCACCTGCCTCTGCACTTCTTAGACTCTATTTTCCTATCATGCCATGGATACGTGAGTCATCTTATTTGTGATCTGCTGAGCTGAGTGAGAGTCATAGTAGAGTTGTGTGCTTCAAGGCCATTAGTAACGCTGCTAAAACTTGCATAATATATTCTTCTGTGCCTAAATCCCTGAGAGATTGAGTAACTGTTTTCTTTTTCGCCCCAAGTGACTGTGCAACTGAAGGAGTCACTGCTGTTATGATAGAGGAATAGTCATCTTTGTGCCTTTACAGTTTTGTTTGGCCAGAAATTTATTTTATAGGACACCTTTGTTCAATCTCCTCTAAGTCCTTATGTATCACCAGAGACCTTTTCACTGCCTTCAGTTCACGTTAGATTATGTGCTGTGGTCTGGAAACTGCCTTAGTCTGGGTTATTGGTAAAACAAATGGAGAGAAATGTTCACCTTTACTCAATACCCTGGAATGATATTACCGAGCTCTTTAATCTCATTTATGGAAGCATTAGTGAAACAAACATATTGAAAAGTATTTAAATAACATTAAATAAAAAATTATTAAAACCGAAATAAAACACGAACAGAGACATACTGGAGGGAATATTTTGTACAAAAGATCTGCAGTGACATCTGTGAATGAACCATGGAAGGGACTAGCAACAGATGGCTGGTGAAAAGGAGGAGGGAGCAAAAGGTGGCCCTTTGTGATCAGTGAACATGGTATCCCTGCAAACAGCACGGGATGCTCAGACAGGGCCCGTCAGTGCATGGGATCTGACCCAGAACATGCCAGCACCATTGGAGCAGCCTTAGCCCTGCACCACCACGAGCTGTGGTAACTGTCCCAGGAGGAGCCTGGCACCTTCCCCCGTGCCCATAGGTGAGGCAATCACAGAGACAGGCTCCAGCCCCTTCCCTGCCTGGCAATGCTGAGCTGGGCTTGGCTTTGGTGCTGGAGAACCTCAGGCTGCACAAGGCAGCCAGGCTCCTGCTCTTAAGTAGTCATTTCAAGAGTGAGTAGCCACAACACCAATCTTCTACTTGGGCATTGTCCAAGCACACTTGCAAATGTTGCTGGGTTTATTGTTTCAAATATTTTCACAATTTTTCCTCGCCTGATTTTTTTTTTTTTAGTAAGCCAGGATTTATTTCCCCTGTCTCTGTGACCCCATCTCTCCCATGAGAGTCTGCACAGAAACCCAGCTGGCCAGCTTTCTACCAGCAATCACTGCAGCAGAACAGCTTCTAGTGAAACAACAGCAGGAGGAAAAGTCAGGAAATTCTGAATTTAATCCTGCCTCAAGCAGTAAAGAGTTGTGTGGCTTTAGGTGAGCTGCAGGACTACGTGAGTCAATATGTGATGTGAGAAAATGAGCACATCCCAGAGTCATAGCAGGCTCTTTCATTCATCTTTCCACACAGCCTAAAATCGGTTGAGGGCCTGGCCCTGTTTTATCTCATGTTTAAAAGAGCAATCCAGGAAGATACTAGTCACGGTCATTCCTTTTAGCTGGAGATTTCTTTGCCCTTCCACTGTCCCCCACACTGGCACTGCTGCTTTCCAGGATGCTCCAAAGCTAGTGGAATAGTTTTTTCTCACACATCCTGTCAGTCCTCCCGACATACCAGCTGACATTTGAGATCTTGCATTTTTGCATTTGTGCCAGGAAGCATTTAGCATGTCACAGTTGCTTATATTGTTGTATTTTTTTAATAAAGGGAAAACAGTTCCTTCCCCTTGTGTCTCCAGAAGAGAGACTATTTCTCCTTGAGGAAGGAGTTCACATGATCATATAGATGCGTCAGATAAATCCCTTCCCACGTCTGATATTTGCTAAGTTGGATGATTGTTATTCTGAAGCCAATAGCTGGCATGGTTGTGTGATTTAACAATTCTGAAGCAATTTTTTCTTCTGTTCACAAGCTTTAAAGAAATGAAGTCTAAAAACTAAATCCTTCATCTTAGGAAGACTCATTAACCAAACACTCCCGACTGCGTTATCTTTACAAATATTTCTCCCTGTTTGTTTGTTTAAAGCTGGCCAAGAGTTCCAGAAATACTTTTAAGATAACAAAAATGGGCATCCAGATCGAAAGGAACTCTGTATTTAGAAACTCTAAAATGCTACTGGGGGATTGCTGTGCTGTTAACTCTTCTCTGGTTGCTTTGAACCTCTATGGTACTGGAGAGTGAGTCATGGCATTCTTCATACACATGTTTTTCCCATCCTAGATGATTTAGGAATAAAGGTACCCTAGGGGATTCTAATAATACGATCCTATCTCCAGTCTCATCGCTGAGTTCAAGAGGGTTGTTGCCTAAGATAGTCTAAATCCAGTGGTTTGCTGAAGGCAGCGCAGGGCAGGAGCTGACAAGGCTCAGCATTCACTGTGCCCATGTGCGCTGGAGGCAGGAACAGCCACAAGCTCCATTCTGAGAGGGAAGGAGGGGGAAGAACTGAGGGCTGAGTGTTGGTTTATCAGGGGATCTTACAAACCAGCTTCCTGCCACAGAGCACACTTGAGAACACAGAGTCTTTACTAGAAATTCACACACATACATTTCTAAAATGCTCAGAGAGAATGTCATGTTATTGGAAAACTGAGTGTCCATGGGAAGCAAAAGCAGAGCTCCTTGCTTGGCATGACCTCCACAGGCCTCTCAGCAGCAGAAGCAGAGTGATTTTCCCTAATATAAGTAATAGTTCCGTTCTGAATTTGCTGTCTTTGTGTTGGCAGAAGCTTTTCTTCGCACTCTAAAGGATGGCTTACAATTTTTAATTAAATGTGTATCAATATAACTGTATTTGTTACCATGGTTTTGAGGGCTTGTGCCTTTGACAGGCCCACATTGCAGTTCTTGTGATTTTCTTCTCAAGTCTTTTTTGTTTTTTCAAACGTATATCTAACATTGTTACAGTCCTCAATTTAATGCGAGAGCCATCAAATATGGACGTGCTGGTGGCCATGGGTATGCCAGAAAATGTCACTGCACTAGCAGTGGTTTCTGGGCTGAGAAATAGTCTCTGCAAGAACACAGAGCCTTTGGTGAGATCCAACAGGAAAAGCGAGGTGTTTGTCTGGGCTTCATCTCACTGCCTACAAGGTCAGTATCTAATCCACAGTAGTTACCGAGCTCTCCCTCTATCCAGTGAAGATGGACAGAAGGGATGAATTGTTCTCTGATATCTGATCTATCACCTCTCTCTTAGTCCTGGACTCTATGTTCTGTAGAGTAGGAACTTTGATGTCTTATTTTCAGACGAGTTTTTGTGGGTTTAGAATGAAAGTCTGATTGTAGCCAGATACTAATTTCAGTGAAAAAAGTAACACACAAAATCTGATGCATGCTGGTCAGCAAGGAATGTGCTAGGCAGTGGTAATCTCGACTCAATTATCTGTCTGTAGGGGTTGAAATTTAGTTGGTGTTCTATGGTTAGGCACCAGCTGGTGTTAAGATGTTGCTTAACTGAAGAGCCATTATTTACTGTTAATAAAACTGATACCATGACACATTCCTTATGGTGTAGATGTCCTATCATATCTTGGCAACGGTAGCAGGAGGAATTATTCTGCCTGGCTTGCAGTCTTGTCTTCATTGTAAAAGGAAAAATAATGAGGCTGTTATTACCCAGCTTGGAACTAAATGAACCCAACTGAAAATGCTGAATGATGAAAGATGACTCCTAACAGCTTCCCAAACTTAGCTTGTTTGGATCCCATCACTGACAGTGCCAGTGTCAGCTCCTGGCTCTCACTGGGCTGGATCCACAGCCAGCAGGCACAGCTCAACTGTTTGGACTGTGGTGGTGTCCCAGTTTGAAGTACTGTTGAACAAATGGCAATAAATATAACATAAGCCCTGCCAAAACGACCTGCCAACATGAGGAAGTCAGCACGCAGCAAATTGGGGAGAAATTCATAGCAGACAAGCCCCTCCATATTAATTATTGGCGTAAAGATGTAGTGGTTTACTCCAAATCAGTAATTACTTTGCAGGTGGGATCACACGCTTCTCCTTCCACATTCAACATTTCAATGTCAAATCTGTAAGATTTCTATAGTTTTGCATCTAATAAATCAGTAGATCCAACAAGTCGGGGGGGGGGTGTTTCCCCTCTTTGTGCAAATAAAGATGGAAAAAGGGAGGTCTGTTATTCCATTAATTCTAGTTCTCAATTTCACACAATTTCTTGCTAGGTAGCAGTACAACAGCCAGTAGAGCTCATTCTTAATTTGATGTAGATACTGAAAAGCTGGTGACCTTCTTCCTTCAGCACAGAGCAGTGTGTTTGGTGGAGCTTTTGGAGAGATGAGGATGAACATCCTGTAGCAATGAAGAGGTAGAAGGAACGCCTCTAGGTGCCCAACTGGCTGTATTCTTGTTCAACTCATCCTTGAAAACTGCTGAGATTTAATTGTATTATTAATGATAAGTGACAGTGCCTGGAGACTTGGACAAATGATAACTAAAAAGGCCTCTTAGTCAAAATAAAGCAGATTTTCCCTCCGGTTGCTCAGTTTGAGCCCTCATTTCTGCAGGAAAGCAGGCAGCCCTGCTGTGGAGCACACACCTCTTGTCCCAGCAGTGAGCTCTCCTGCCGGTTGCCATAGTGATGGAGAGCTGGGGCCACTTGGGGTAGCAATTCTGCAGTACAAACACCCATGGGTACAGCAGCCCCTCGCTCTGCCGCTCAGTCAGCCAACAGGTCCCAGTAACTACGGCCAGCTTGAGAAGGGCAGCTTGCAAAGCCTCCACCTGTAGAATGGGCCATTTTGCAGATGTTGCAGAGGTTGCTCCATTGAATACGGCTTTGCAGGATGGTTAGCACACAGAAATATGTTGAAATGTAGAACTGTATCTGTCCATATAGAAATAGCAGCATAACTGTCTCACTGAAGGCTTGCAGCATAAGTGGCAGGTCACAAATATTGCAGACAGGGAGGAGCTATTGGGCAGCACAGCAATTTGGGCAAAGGGTATTTTGGACTGTAACTGGCATTTACACCTCACTTGGTATTAGAGGGCAAGGAACCCAGACCCAAACCCAGACTTTTAGATCTGAAATGACTGAAACTTTCTGACCCAGGCCAGCCTGGATGGTGGGATTTTATGAAAGGGTCTTCTGCAAGACCTTCTTGGGATTAAATGGAGCTGAGGTTTTAATGTATAGCTTGAGAAAGCAGACATCTATTTAAATGCCATTGCTAGATTATTCTTGTCATAGATAACCTAAATAAAGATACTTGATGCTTTATCAGACCAAGTTTTACAAAGCTGAAAACAATTACCTGAGAGGTACTATAAAAGGAAATGAATCCACAAAAGTGAGTGGCAACTGGGAATTGTATGAAAACATTAAACTCTGTATCTAAAAAACTGTAAACTTGCATTAAAGTGAAAATTTACACCTGTCCAAAAAACCCCAGCATAGTTCTGGGAGAAAGCAAGAATCTGAAACAGATACAGTGAATTAAGGGACTAAGCGGAACAATTTAAAAACTGGAAATGTTAGAATAACAGTAAGGGAAAAGTCATGACACAAAAAGCAGTAAATAAAGTACACCTCAAGAGCAGTGGGGAGTGAGATTGGCCATTATTAGGCGAGGAAGGTCTGTTGGCATGGACCCACAAGAGCATCAGGCTGTCCATCTGCAACCACACAGAGGAGCTGCCAGTAACAGCACAGACAAGGTTAATGTTCCAGGCTGGGTGATAATCTGTCTCTGTGGCGGTCATTTTAGCCTTCTGTCCTTCCACCAGCCAACTGCCAAGAGATGAGAATACCTTTTCTTCTTTATTTTAGTCTGTCTTGGCTATTTAAAGGATTAAGGTTTCTGAAGGTGGGACTATGCCTTAATATCTACAGTAGGGATGGAGTGGGGGCTGACAAACCCTGTTGTCCCTTACAACAACAGTGGGATCTCAGTCTGACACTGGTGTAACACCACCAGGATCACTTGAGGATTGATGGCTCTGCCTCCTGGCAAATCCCACGCCCTGCAGCATCCTGCATTTCTCCCAGGAGCCAGCACCATACTCTGCCCACATAGTTGGTGAGGAGTTTTATCAGCTCTCGTGCCCACCCTGGGGTGGCAGAGCCCTTCTCTGGACCACTCCATATGCAGGGTGGCCCCATCACCTTTGCTTACACTTCCCTGTGTCAGCCTCTGCACACTTGGGCAGCCCCTGACAGCAAGGGCACGATCCCAGTACGGTGCTGGGAGCAGAGAGCTGTATGCAATGCCTGAGTGAAATGCTCCCAAATCACTGGACAAACCCTGTTTTTATTTTATGTTCACTGTCAGCACAAACAGAATATTTTGTTCCCTGACCAGAACATAGAGCTCTTCCCATGGAGTGCCCTGAACTCCTGCTGCTCTCAGACCAAATCACAGGGATGCTGCACCTCCCCAGCCTTAGTCTTTATAGCCTTGGGAACAGCTAGAATAGATAAACGGCACCGTGTCTAAGGGCATGGGATGGCACAGGAACAGCTTTGTTGAGCTTACCCTGGCTGTCAGTGGCCAGCTGCTTCACAAGGAGGCATCTAGTTACACGTACCCCCCTAACAAACCAACATGGAAAGCAGGGAATCATGCCAGGAGGTTAGGCTGAATTATTTCCTGAGCTTAGGTAGAGAGTGAGTGTATATGGTGAAGCCTGAAGATTGCAGTCCTTTGACTCCCAACAAAGGATTAATAACTTGAGTTTGAACCCTCACCATTCGAAAGCAGGAGCACCATGTTAAGAGTCCATGGAATAAAATCACATGAAAGCCCATTCAGCTGAGAGCACAAGTCAGGATCAAAATATTTACATGGCTTCTGCACATCTGCAACAGGAATCTTTATCTGGTTCCAAACACCGGGGAAAAATCATAACCATTGGCTGGGTGGCTTCGGCTATGTTACAAAGCTGACAGAGAGGACTCTTTCTTGTCATCTATTGCAATACCCCTTTGCTCTCCAAAAGAGAGAAACACAACTGCCAGCCCAGCCTGCTACTTGTTTTTTTCCAACTATCCCCTCTAGCAGAAACAGAGGGACAAAGGGAAGGAGTTACCTGTGCCTGGACCTCAGAGAAGCTCTTGATTCCCTATCAGCAAGACCTGAGCAGTCAGTCAATTGTGGTCAAATTCAGCCATACCTCTCATATTGCACCTTCTCCTCCTGTCAATCATTTTTAGCTCTTTCTGTATATTTAACCCTTCTTAGCAAGCAGAATGAACCTCTTTAACACTTGCATATTCCCCCCACTTCCCTGAATAACTCTGAGGGGCTGCAACCATCTAAGGGTCTCTGCAGCGTCCCTGAGCTGACAGAGATGTTGCTATTCACCCTGGGTCCTGAACAAGAAAGCTTTTACCAGTGGGATGATTTTCTGGTGAAGCATGTGCTGGATGCGTGACCTTTGTGGGTTTACACTGAAGAAGCTTCTGGATTCCTTTAGACAAACAAATCCCTTACCAAGCAGGATTTATGCTTGTTTTGTAGTCTTTGTGCTGCTAGCGAGCTGCCGCGCTTCCTCCTATCAGCAGCAGGTAAAGTGCTTCTTATATAGGGTGTGGAAGGGAGTGTGTAGTGGGCTTTGGGACCCTTTGGGTGGAATGTGGGGCATAGGGCAGAGCTGTCACTGACTGGTGACCCTGGCTTGCCATGAGATCTGAGTTTGAGACCTGCTGGTATTTGTGGCACCTACAGAAAGCTAACTGTCTAGTGACTTATTTTGCAAGAGCCTTTGGACAGAAGGAATTTTGCAGAAATGAAGGATTAGAGTGTCCATGTCCGTGATGGGCTTCCAGAAAAGGCTTTGAAATAGACTTTGAAGACTATTAAAAAGAAGTTCCTTTCTTTTCCAAACAGAATACGTTCCCTAGGGAAAAAGGGCTGTGACTCCCAACATATCTAACCGGTACAAACCTTTGGAGGTGTTTGGCTCAGCAGACAGAGGAGATAAGGTCCCTGGGGAGTAGTGGCCGGGAAGGGGGAAGGGGGAAGGGACGAGCTCGTGGAGTGAAATTGCCCAGAAGCAAAGCACAGCCACTCACTTTGCGATGAAAAGCTTTATCATCTCTGCACAGATTACTGGGGCTAAAAATAGCTCCAGCTCAAAGTAAACAGTTAGTTGAGCGTGCTCTGCCCTGCTGGCACGTCAGCCCCACTCTGAGCCACCAACGAGTCAGCAGCTGCCACGCACGTCCCTGCGGTCCCAGCACCGAGAGGGGCTCCCCACTGCCAGCTTCGACTCCTGGACCCTGCCCACTGGTAGAGGTGACCCTGGAGGGGGTTCATTAATGAGCTCAGCCTCATTACAAGCTTGTTGTGCGCTTCACTTGTTGATGAACCTTTCCAGATGAACAACTTCTATAAAAACAAAATGGGTCTGAACACGAGTAATTCAGTCAGATCCCGACACCCACGCTCTCTTCCCTCATCCACTGCAATCCCTGCCCTTCCTTTGACAGCAAAAAGTGGCTTCTCACTGAAGCTGCTTTTACTTGTTGGTTTATCTTCTTCTCATGAATCTCCAAGTGCAAGCCGTTATTTGATGGCTTAGGACATCCACGCTTCCCTTAGGGAGCCCAGGAGACTGTTGAAGTACATTCTGTGGGTTCCTCTGATCAAAAGTTTATTTAAAGTGTTTATTTTGGGAGAGGAAGTCTGGACAAAAATCAGGTTGTCACATTTTTTCCATGCATATCTTGTGCCATTCCACATTTCCTTGCAATCTTGATGACATCAAGTGACACAGAGAGCTCAATGCCTGGGAAATGGGGTGGGAAGCTGCTCTTACGTGAGGAGGCTCCATGCTACATCAGGGGGCTATCGCAGCGCTGCTCTAACCCCAGCAGCACGAGCTTCTGAGGAAAGCAAGGCTCAGGCTGTGAAAACATTCAGGTCAGAGGCAGGTCAGATCCTTCTGAAGTGACAGCTTGTCTCCTTGGTCTTTGGAGCTTCCTGGAGGGTCCCTTGTGCTGGTGGCTTTTCTTGCTGGAGCAAACAGTGCTCAATCCAGCACTGCTCTGGGGGTGGGTTTCTTTATATTGGCACCCTTGGGGATACTCTCACCTCATTTTAACACTTGCCCTAAGTGGCTTCATCCGTCCTCCAGCTAAAGGTTGACAGCCAACCCATGGGACAGCTTCTTGAGCTTCCTTGAGCTGTGCCCTCTCGTCCTGTACTGGGTGAAGGTGATACCTGCAGCACGGGCTGCAAGGCATTGTAGGACCACCCCTTCCCTGGGCTGCTGCTCTCTGCATCCCACTGTGATGCAGAGCTAAAACAAATCACCACAATTCTCCACAGAACAACCACATAGTCAACAGCAGCAGCTGACCGAGCAGAGCCCAACCTCCTGTTGTCCAGAGCAGCAATGCCATCACCACCAGCCCTAGGCCATGCAGGACAGCACAGTATAAAGCAAACAGATGCAACAGGCAGTAAAAAACCTCACCAAAGACAAGCATATTAGTACAGCAGAAGCCATGAAGGGCTGCTCGTGGCTGCAGCCAGGTCAGTCAGCTCCAGGCTGTGCTCTCATCCATAGTGTGGAGCGTGCCGTGCCAGGCAGCTATGACCTCCTCTCACGATGGTGTGATAGGAACTGCATTTATTCATAGCCCACAACTCTGCGTGAACATCGTATAGTGTACAAAGCAATAGGACAAGAGGTGGTGAACCTCAGAATTAGCTGAACTTCTAGGGTGGAGTTCCAGAGAAAAATGTCAACATTCATTTAAAAATAGGAAAGCTGAATACACTGAAAGTCTCATGTTTTTATTCTAATGTGTTAAGATTTCAGGAAAAATTTTTGTCATCTCAGGATTTATTTTTTTTCCCCTTGTGGGGAAAAAAAAAAAAAAGATACATTCTCTTGAAAGTCCCAAACTGTATTTTTCTATTTAAGAAGAGTTTTGATGAAAAATGTTTGACTAACCCTTGTAGGGGGTATTGTTGAGTGAGGAGGTCACTGGAAGGACGTGTGAGTGTGTGCAGAAAAGGATGCACTCTTTGAGGGATGCCTTGGGGGGCTCATTCCCAACACCAGACACACAGGATTGGGAAGTTTAATTACTGCAAGACATTTTAAAAGTACATATCCTGTGCTCCTGCCTTTCTGAAGTGCTTTGCCATTGCTATATATTGCCTGCATCGTCACAGTGCTGGCTGTGGGCTGCCAAGAAAACGCCTGGGTTGCTGGTGTAGCATTTGTATCCTTACCAGATTTGGTCTTCAAACCCCATAGACCAAGTGTTAGTGTAAAGTTATAGTTTTCTGGATCACTTCCAAATATGAGCTGGAGTAAAGAGAAATCTGCAGCCTTGGCTGGGCCAGTTTAGCCACGTCTTGCGTCCGTGCTGATCCCTTGGCACAGGGTGGCAGAGTCCTCCTCCCTCCGCAGCATCTCATGATGACAGACAGGGTGCTGCTGTGAGTCCCTTACCGTTACTTTTGGGTGAAATAGTAATGTGTGACTCAAAAACACTGGAGAGAGATGACTTTCCACTGAGTGACACATCTCAGGAAATCAAACTGGCTTCCCTGGGCTGATTTGGAAATAATCATGAATCGAATCAGGAGGCAGAGGCACACGAGAACAGTTTGGGGATGCCATGAGCATGGGTATGTTTTGCTCTGTTGAGGTTTGTTCCCCTTCCTCCGTGCCTCAGTATTGTCATCAGGGTGTTTCCTGCACTGCCTGCTGCTTTTTTTGGTGTTTTTCTCTCTTCCTGCATGTGATGGCAGGGGTGTGGGCATCTATCACGGCAGGTTTTTGGGTGCACACAGATTCTGGCTGGAGACAATGAGGCCAGTGAAGAGGAAGCAGGTCCAGCTGTGCAGCCAGCACTGGGGCGAGAGGAGAGGCTGGTGGTCCTCACCAGCATCAAACAGAATGCCATCTGTCATGGGAGAGTTGCAGGATGGCAGAGATGCCAGTTCTGCACCTGTCTGGTGCTCAGCAAGATGGCAGGGTGGGAGAGCCAAATCCTCCTGGCTTATGCTGTTCACTCTGCTCACAACCTGAAATAAAAGCTCATCTAGCTCAAGCAGGGATGGGATCCGGTCCTTGACAAACAGCCTTCTGCTCTCCAGTTGAGTTGGGACCTTCTCCCCCTCACAAGGCTGAGGATCAGAGTGTCCTTGCAGCAGGGATTGTGTGAGTCTCTCGGCAAAGCCACCAGCACTAATGGGCCCTGTTCCAGTCTGGGTGTTCAGGCAGGAGCAGGCAGCAGTATGTACACCCTTGTGAGCTCACACACCTTCCCACCACGCTGGTAGGGCTGATATGACACAAGGATATGACACCCAGAGGGACATTTCTAGGACCAAGAAGAGCCAGAACTTCCTCTTCTCCTGAAGCATCCCTGAGCTCGCTGAGCACTCCCAGGCTGTGCTGCACAGCAGGGTGGATACAAAAGTACCTGCTTGATAGGTGGTATTGCCTTGCTCTAAGCACCTTCCCCTATTAAACCCAGGTACTGTCACCGGTTTTGCATTTCACTTCCAAATAAGGCTGGCACCCAGGGGCAGGTGAGCTGAAGCACACTTGGATTTAACCATGGCAGGTCAGTGGGGCAAAAGACACAGACACAAAGCTTTTTTTTTTCCTTGGGAGGCACTTTCCCAGTGCTACACCTGGTAAAATAGCTAGGGCTGCACAGGGTGTGATGGTGCCTTTGGTCAAGCCCTGCTGGTGAGGATGAGCGGTGGGATGCAGCTGGGACGAAGATGCTGGAGAAAGACGGGGGAGCTGCGGGTGGGAGGAAGAACCCGCAGCAACAGCCGCAGCACCCAGCATCGAAGGAAGGATGTTCGGGCACATGCAGCTGCCAGGAGATGGGGTTACAAGGCGAAGTTAAACAAAGATCGCTGTGAAAAGGAAACAGATCCCTCCTGCCGCCTGTAAGGTAGGAGCCGAGCAATAGCTGCTTGACATCATCGGGATGAGCATTGGATTACAGCAGGCAGCGACTGACTGGGAGGGAGAAGAACACGCCCCTCGGCCCCAGAAGTGCAACTTCATTTAGCAGCTCCCAGTACAAGGAAACTGCAAGTCTGAAAGTGGCTGTGGCTCCCCGGCCGCCTTGGCTGCTCTCCACGCCGGGCAGGGACGCCAGAAGCGCGGATCCAGCCTCGGTGTCCCCCTGGGCGGCGGGACCGCGGGACTCGGGACGGGAGCAGCAGCGGGAGCCGCGGTGGCCGTAAGTGGGGCTGTGCGGGCTGCGGGGGGCAGGCCACGGCTGGGGTGGTCGGTGGCCAGGAGACCTGCCCGGCAGCTCGGCCAGGGGCTGCTCTCCTGCTGCCCTCGGCGCGGGAGCCCACGCTAGGAAGGGGTGATTTGTTTAGAGAGGGAGTTAACTTTTACCGACTGCGAACAGTGAGATCGCTGCTGCCCGAGAACCGTGGGCTGAAAAACTAAGCCTCATCCTGGTTTTTCTGCTGTTGGGAGAAGCTGTTTGTAGGCTGATGGCAGGGAGGTGGCTGCTGTTTCCCTTGGAAAATAACACAGTTCAGTACTTGCTGTGAAGGGGTGGCAAGGAAAGCAGACTCAGTGGTTAGAAATCACAAAGGACCATGGATCGGTGACCCCGTGGGGATTTCTGGCCTCATTTCTGACATGTGTCCGTTTATTCCAAGCAACTTGCCAGAGGGAATCCCTTCCAGCACCGGCGTGGCTCTGTGCTCACACGGGAATGGATGCCAGCCTGCGGGACAGGCTCCCGGCTGCCGTCGGTGTGGGGCCGTGGGGTGAATCCATCCCTGGGGCTCAGGAGCTGCCCGAGGCTCCCCTTCGAGCTGCGAGCCAGGGCTTTGCAGAGCGTGGTGGCAGAAGTGGGCTTGGAGACTCGCTGGCATCCAGCTTTCCAAGCAAATGTTTCAAAAGGCAAAGACTTGGGATAAAAAAAGAATTGCTGTGTGGTGGTATTCTCAGGAGGCTTTGCAAATTCCTCCACCTCGGAGCTGTGTGTCTTTCTCGCCTCTCTCTGGATTCCCCTAAGCAGCTGGTAGCGAGCCCTGGTGCTGAGCTTTCACGTGCATGTAATGCCTTGGCCCCAAAGAGGAGGGGGGCGGGTTGGGAAATGTTTCCTTTTGCCTGGAAGGGGTGAATGGTTCTGCAGAACAAGAGCCAAGTGTAGCTGTGAGCCCAGAAACAATGCCCTGGGTGGCTGGGCTGGTGCCTCAAACCAGAAGGAGGACATGCTGGGTCAAATGAGCAAGAGGCAGCCAAGGCAGGGCAAGGTGAGAGGAGACTTGTGGAGTGGGAATGGCTGGACTGGGTGGCCAAGACTCTTAGATGGTTGCAGCCCCTCATGGCCTGGCTGTTTGCTCACAGTGATGTGGCTGTGCCTTGCTTGGCTAGCCGTGTGGCACACCTTGGCTCCTGAGACTCTTGGCTGGAAAGAGCCACCATGTTAATGCCCAACTGAGAAATTGTCATTTCTGCTCTCATGAGGGATGGTGTTTGGGAAAGAAGGATGCATGAAGAGATCCTCAGTGCCTGGATTAATTCATAGTGGAGATGTAGGTTAAACAGCCATTTACAAAGATGGATGTACCAGTAGTGCTTAATATATGAAGCACAGAGTAGGGCACTGAGTCCTTCAGACCAAGCTCCACATGGATGTACAAGTCCCCCATGTCATCATTTTCAGGGACACTTTCCAGAGAGTGCAGACTCCAATGTCTCAAAGAACCAGAGACCATTAAATATAGTACATAGACTCAGGCAGCTTGATTATGGGGAGATAAACCCAAGAATGTTCATAGCCATGCATCTTCCAACCACCTGGTGTTTCTCTGCTCTGTGGCAGATTCTGAGGTGCGCAGGCACACAGTGAGCTGGAATGCAGAGTTTTGCTTTTTTTCCTTTATCTTCTTACTCCAAAGAAAAGTAAATCTACTTTTGAACCCACTCAGAGCAATACCCCCAGGCACACAACCCTGCCCCCCAAAATAACCATGGAAAACATTTTTCAAGTTGCTGACATTTCCTGATCTCCCCCATTTCAGAGCCAGTTCCTGCAGCACACTGCTGTGCCTTAATCCCTCCAGCCTGAGCAACCAAATACAGCATTATTCCTATTTTATGTGGGCTACACACAAAGCAGATGATTTTCCTGGGCTCACACAGATCTGTGCCAGAGTCAGGGGTGAATCTATAAGGAACAGCAAAGCTTCAACCCAGCTTTTTGTTTGCCTTTCTATACCACCCTGTTCTGGTCTCTCCCATTTTCACATTCAAAGCCTGAATCCTATTGTTTCTCCACACTAAGAGTTTCCTTAGCATCACCAAAGCTGTATATATGGACTGATCCAGAAAACAAATTTTCCAACACAGTATCCATTTCTTAGACAGGATGAGAGAAAAAAAACCCCAACCCTCTACGCTTCTCATTGTCTCGAGCTCATGACTAGAAAAAGGCAAGTCATATGGGGAGCTGCTCCCAAGGCTTGCCAGCACCAGCCAGTGAGAAGGGAACGTTCAACTGTTGCATGGACTTTGCCCCCAGCTCCTCATGACAGCAGTTAGAGAGGTCGAGACATCACTCCAGGACTCGGCTGGCACCTGTAGTGCAAGCAGGAAGAACAGCACTTGGACCATGAACCACCTATTTCTGTTTCAGAGCTGTCACTCCCTTCAAGCTTACAGGGATGTGTAGTTTACACCACCCGTTTCTGGTTTGCACGGCAGGTTCCCAAACACTCCCTTCCTAGAGGAGCTGGGTGCCCTTTGCACGGCTCCTCCACAGCAGTTTTTGCGCAGACACGCTGCCGGTCACAAGCTGCTGCCCTGGGAACTCCCCAGCCAGCACTCAAATGCCAACTTTGGTTGATATTTGCAGTGATGTAATAAGCCAAACACATCCCCACCAGAGCGTCATCAACTTTACTGGAATTACTGTTTCCACAAAGTGCAATTAATCCGTGGTGCTCGTTACCACAAGGTATTGCTGGAACAAAGAGCTCAGGAGGCGTTTTAATAGATACCAGGTAGTTATATCAGTTACAAAACAATCCTGGGTATGATTAAGAGGATATTGCATTTTAAGGATTATAAAATCTCTTGGTTCGAGGTAATTAGTAACTGGTGAAAAACATTCCACTGCAGTTAGGAGTTTTCTTGCACCTCTGAGGCTGAGGGCCAGGGCACTCAGCAAGAGGCCCTTGGTCTGCTTGGGGAGGAGCAGGCTCCTGTTCAGATCAGCCATGGATATAGCTTGCTACCACCCAGGAGTCAAGGGACACAAGAACAACCTTCTCTCTGCTGCCATTACCTTGCTTGAAACCATAAGGGATTTCCTCTCTGGACCAATAGCAGCACCATCACAGCTGTTGTGGGGAATAATGCTGGATTCTGCCAAAATGCATCCAGGGTTTGCTTGGAACACATTCAGCTTGAAGCGATACTGAGAACATCGAGTTTGTTTTGTGTGTTTGTTCCTTTTGGGTAACAGCTGATAAATGTGAAGGGAACCTGAACCCCAAACAGATGCATTGTGCTGATGCCCTGGTAATTCATTCCTCATGGGGCATGGATGTGTAGCTATCCAATGAACATTTCCATAGGGGCACCCAAATAATCTGTGGTACCTTGAAGGACTAGATGAGGAAATGTAAAGTGTTCTAACAAGTTTCTTTACCCCATCCTTAGTCACACTGCATGGACTTATCCACCTCACCACCCTTCAAACCCCAAACTCTCCAGGTGGGATATTGCCCAGCCTTTGGACAGAGAGGCCCTCAGAGCTCTGCCCATAGCCCCAGGAGCAGGAGGACTAGACAAGCCAGAAGAGGATGAGCTTTGGAGGATGGAGCAAGGGGCCTAGCTTCAGATTTACAGACTCCAGGTCCCCAAGCATGGGGAGAAACATCCAACCAGAGCCAGGGCTGCAGGCTTGGAAAGCCAATACTAGTTGCTTGTCTCCAAAATTAGCGCTTTTTTTGAGAGAAAAATGGGAGTTTCCCTCCACACCCCACCAGGAACAGGGCTGCTCAGTGATAACTTTGACTTCAGAGCATCATTGCTCCAATTTTCTTTAAGCGTCTCTTGGCAGAGGGCCATATATTTTGAGATATTTTGCAACACATCTGAAGTGCTGCAGGTTTCACTGTTTGGGCTGAATAACACACGAGCCAGAACGAGGCAGGAAGGCAAAGGAGGAAAATAAAGACTTTGGTTTTCCAAAGCTGGCTTTCTTCCTTCCTGCTTTTGTTTGCCTGCTTGGTGCCCCAAAAGGGTGATGCATATTCCAGAGTTGTGGGAATAGTGTTTCTTTTCCTGTCCAGTGTTTCCAGTAAGCACTTCACTGTAAAGGGGGTAAACACCAACAAAAGTGTATTCTTAAATCCCTGCATCTTTGTTTGGCTTCTGTCACAATCATAATTAGCATTTTCCACTTCTGTAAGCTTGTCATCTGCAGATCTGAAAGCGCTTTACAAATATTTGAAGCATCTAGCAAGGGGAGCAAGTATTAATAGCTCCATTTAACAGATGGGTAAACGGACACACAGAAGCAGCAAGTGCCCTGTCCTTGAAGCAGGGCCAGAGATAGCAAGTAGCTGGCTCCAACAACTAGGGAGTTTGAAAAGTGGGTCAGAAAAATAAAGAGAAAGGCTGTAGATCCATCCCAGCTTGTAAAGTGATGGGGAATAGTTCCAGTCAGGGTGGTACTCAACCCAGATGGGACAGACAGATGAATTGCTGGATGAGCTACTGCTTATATGGTTAAATGGTTTATCTCTTGCTTTCTGTCCAGCTAATACTTGTCCCTGGGACAAAGTGAAAAAAACAGTCCATGATGTTCCAAAAAGCCTGAAAGCTGAAACAGCTGCTAAAATAAGCAAGTGTCTTGCTGGCTGGGCTCTGCAGGTCAGAAGATTGCAATGCACCCACAGATGTTAAGGCCACAGAGGAAATGTCTTTGAGTGGGGCTTGGGGACAGCAGGAGAAGACACAGCTGCACACGGACAGCCAAGAAACCCAAGGAGCAGGAGACAGACCCAGCAAGGCAACTAAAAGTACCAGATCAAACTTCCCCTCAGAGCAGAGAGGGGAGTTTCACTTCTTTAGAAGGCAGTGGAGCTGCAAACCAATATTCATTTATACTCCCAGGACAGCTGCCAGGTCCCCCCGTGGTGCAGGTCAGGGGACATGAGTTGCTGCAGTTCTCCCCAGCACACCCACATGAAGCTACCAAAAAGAGAAGCAAAACTAAAGAGAACTTCTCTGTTAAGAATTTCCCTTGCTCTCAGACACGACAGGCCAAACCTCTGTTAGCAGAAACCCTCCTGAGGAGGTGCCATGCAAACACCACCACCCTGCAGCCCTTCACTTGGTGTCTCCATGCCCACCAAGCTGGGCTCCAGCTGAGCCTGCTGGGCAAAGCCCTGCCAGGGGCTTTCCCCTTTGCTGGGGGACAGAAGACAGTAGAAAAAACAGCTGACTTTATACTTCCCAACACAAGCACAAATGTTTTCTTATGTTTATTTTCTTTTCCGTCTCCAGAAGCTGCTGCCCTGCTGCATATGAAGCTTGTTTGAAGTCATGTCCAGAAGGAAAGTCAACTGAATCAGGTAGGGATTCACACTATGGATTGATATAATTTGTATTCACAGGGAGATATACACAAACAAAAATGGGATTTTTCTTTCCTGTTCATAGAGTCATTTGACCTCCCTCTGTATTCTTAACTATTAAGTGCTAGAAAGCTGCTAAGAGTAAAAAAAATATCAACAATCTTGCCATAATAACTTTCCTACTGTATTTTCCATACTTGACAGCCAGGTCCTTGTACCAAGCCATGTTCCAACACTGACTCTAAGGACAGTCCCCAGCAGAAGCTGTGCCGTGGGGCCTCACCCCTGCCAGCAATGGGGACGATGTGTGCAAATCCTGCTCACAGGCTGTCTGCACACGCTGCCTCACTTACATGTTTAGGTACTTTCTCTGCACATAGAGCCCAGCAAGACCCAGGGAGCCCCCAAAGCTTAACCTTTTGAGGCACTTGTGTAAATGTGCCAGCTCAGACAGTCCTTTCTATGGCTTCACTCCCATAGCTCCTGTGCTCAGAGCATCTCCTCAGTGCTCAGATCATCTTGCTGCTTTCTCTTGTTCCAGCACTGAGCTTTCCCTTACACAAAGCCACCGTGGTCATATCATTTACAGATCTGTCAGTACAGGGCCTCGGGACTCTTTGGTACATGTAGACTTTCCTCCTGCAGGTCTCTCAGAGCAGTTAATCTCTTATATCCAGCATCTTCCTCATGCATGCTAGAGACACCCTGTGTCCTTCTACACCCAGGCTGCACTCCAGTGGACCATAAAATAATTGGCAATTCATTAGAAGCTTTCCCTTTTCTGAGACTATAACTCACAACAACCGCTGAGCCTCCCCAGTGTAACATTACAGACATGTCTCGAGCACCACTTCAACTCATGTCTAGATGTCACATCCCTAGTGACTTACACAGACAGATTTACCCTGCCTGCAGAAGGGATCCAAAGCTGCTATCAGCTCACACAGATGTACACAAATTCTCCATCCATCACCGCAATACTCAAAGAAAGGGATGTGCAGGCCAGCAGAGCTCTCTCTGCCCAGGTAGGGTTCCCAGCAAGGTAGCACAGCCAAAGGGACTACTGATTTCAGAGGGTTACAGAAGCCACGGAGCCACCCGGAAGAGCTTAGCTCAGCCACTTCTTACTGCCAGCCTGTTTTTAACTCTTAAACTTTCTTCTTCTACTGTACACAAAGCACCAGTGGCACCACCCCAGCCACCCAATCCTTACAGCTCCCAAAGGCAGATCTTCCCCCCGCCCCCACCTTCCCAGCCCTGGGCTGGGAGTCCTGCTGGTGCCTTTCTCCTGTGCAGCAGGGCAGATGGACAGGGCAGCCAGCTCCAGGGAGCAGAGCTGAGCCTGGTTTTGCTAATCAGCCTCATTCCACACTGATGCTCTGAAGAGCTACCCTGGCTATTTTTAGGCACTGCTGGGAGCTGCTAGGGCTCTCGCACCTCAGGAGGGTTCACAGCTTCTCATTCAGCCCCTTGCACCACACTGAGTCAGAAGGACTCTTTGGATGCTGGATGTAAGTTCCTACAGGACTGGACAAGCCTGAACAAGGAAGAGCCAAGGCAGGTGGCTCTCAGCTTCATGCACCCTGTGCTAGGCAGAGCCTCCTCAACTAGCAGCAGCCAAAACTGCCTTGTTATAGCCTGCAAACACCTCTTCCCAGCCACACAAGCACTGCTTTCACACAGCAGAGCTCAACTCCTCCAATCACAAGAAAAACTAGACAAATTTGCTCTTTTTTCAGTTAGGCATAAAAATAAAGAGCCAGCCTTGCTTACCTTTGTCCTTGTAGAAATGTCTGCCTCTACCCAGAAACAGCTCTCCCATCAGGCCCTACTGGGGCTTTGCCTTCCTTTTATACCTAACAGGTGCAGCTGTGCTAGAAAACAGCCCCAGCTGCATCTCCTCTGCACTTATTTGATTTCTCCTCATCCAGGGAAGCCTGCAAGGTGTTGGGGATGTTGTGCTGGGGGTGAGCATCCCTGGGCCAGGAATTCAAGCGGGGTTTGAGTTGGTGATGTTTACTGCAAGGTAAACACAGTGCCTTGGTGTGATCAGAAGAGCTATGGGACCACTGGAGAGTTTCCATCTTTGATGTGAAATCCAGCAGGGACTTTTCTCCCTGAGTGACTTGGGTAAAGTCAGGAAATCCAAGTGTGAAGGGGATTTCCATTGCAAAGGAACCCACCCCATGGCCCAGGTGTGATGGGATGTCCGTGCATCACAGGCAGTGACAATACAGGAGTCTTCCCGTAACGTGGCTGCAACAGCAACCGTGGGGCTTTTGCAGCTGAAGGGTTTCAAGTGACTGGTTTGTGGTTCAACTGCTTCGCAAGTTCAGGCATTAGCAGATCTTCCACACAGTCACTGGTTTTGTTCATGGAAAAATATGTTGACGCATGAAGGGAGCTAAATAAGAAGTTGAAAGGAAAAAAAATAACGGAGCAGGGACTCATACCCCTTATAGCTTTGAAAGGGTCTCTGCAGGGGACTGAGAGACCCATGGGTGCTGGCTCACAAGGTGCTCGTGGCTGTGCTGGGTGAACATGAGGGCTCTGGCTCACTGCGTTTTGCTGGGCAGGAGTCAGAGAGGTGTGTCCACCCACTACCAGCCCGGCTTGAGGGGGTGAAAAATGAGGGGGAGAAAAGTGCCAGCCTGCCGTGTCCTAGGGCTGGGGGGACCAGGCAGATCTCACCCAGCTCTGCCACCTCATCTCTTGTCTTTCGGAGGCAGGGAGGATGACTGGAGTGCCCTGATTTATTAGCACCTCAAAGCTGTGGGATGTGAAAAACAAGCTTGACCTGGGAACAAAACAAAAATACAACTGCTGTCACGGCAACTGTCTCCAGATGCACAAAGAGACCAATTATTTCCATTAATCAACTTAGTGAGAAGCTGCAGAAGAGGCTTAAGCCGCAGCCGAGGCTTGGTGCTGAGGGGAGGGAGGAGCAGAGAGCTCCATCAAACCCTGGTTGCCAAGGCAAACCGTGATTCCTCCTGTGGCAGAGGGGTTTTGGAGCAGTTGCTCAGCACCCGTGCCCCCTGGGGACTGGCAGAGGGGTGCTGCTGCTCCAGGCACGGGGATGCAGGCTGGCAGTGCCTCATGGCCAGAGCTGGGCACTGGCTGCCCTCCTGGTGGACAGACAGACAGATGGACCAGTGCCTCCCTCCCACCTTCGCCCACACGTCCTGAGGCTGATGAGCTTCCTGACATGGCTGAGCAATCCCCTCTTGCATCCACCACTCCTCCCCACGCCTTCTCCTCTCCCCTGGGGACCACAGCAGCGCAAATAAGGACTCACCCTACCCCAGTGCCAAGGGTCAGCTGTGATTTTGAAATCTGGCTGGAGCATCTCTTACATCAGCTGGGAGCCAGGCAGGGGCTGGGAGGATGTGGGGTGGCAGGAGGTACCTTGGGCAGCAGAGACACTGCAGTGGGGACATGCCGAAGGCCAGGAGGGAGGGGAGGGAGTTTGGGGAGCTTGGTAGAGCTAAATGCAAGGTTTGTGAAGTCACAGAGAAGTTCTTCTAAGCCTAATCTTAAACCTGGGTCTAAGCAATTAGTTACCAGTTCTACAGGCATTAAATGGTCTCTAAAACCAGGGCAAAGTGAAAGAAGGGACCTGCTTATGGACACTGAGCCTCAGTCCTCTTGCTATATCTGCTCTCCTCCTGTCTGAATTACAATCTTCCACTAAGTTCAGAGAAACCCAGAAGCTCTGTTCCTGCAAAACCATGGCAGTGCCTGGAGAAGCCATGATGCCTGCACTGGCTGAATTCATTGCATTTAGCAGAAGAGTCAGAGGGTGCAGAGTTACTACAAAGAATCCCACAGCAAAAGCCTTCCAAAAATACCAATATGCCAGGCCCAATCTTGACATCCTTCACCACTGAAGTGTGGTGAGGATTTTCCACCCTGTTCTCACCTGGAAAGAAACTGCTTGGCGCGAGATGGACACACATGCCCTGGTAGTTCAGGCTGCTGCCCTGGCCCTGTTTTCTCACCTAGCTGGGAAACTCAGGACTTAGCAGTTTGGAGCACACCAATTATGGCCAATAAGACCCACCACCACCACCATGTCGTGGAGAACACAGACCCAGCAGGACAGTAGGGGAGCTCTGTGTCTGACACAGACTGTCACCAGGTCTACCAATGCTTGTTGCCCATGTAGCCACTGCCAGACTGGGCTCCCAACAGGACATCTGCATCTTCAGCTTGGCTTCTGGCTGCAGATCTAAGCTCTAGTGCATGGTGGTCATGAGCCATAGTGAGGCCTTTAAGGCATGAGCACAGTCCCTAAAAATACTCTCTCACCCCGATAACACCCTTACAGAGCCCTCCTTCTTTGATGTGCAAGCCCTTATGCATGTTCCCAGACAAAAGCCAGTGGAAAATTTGCTGAAATTCCAGATGGACGTTGTCAGACAGTTGGTGGAAACCCCCTGACCTCAAGTGCTGGCTTCAGCCCTACAGGATTTTTTTTCCTCCTCGCTGGATGTGACTCTCCCAGCAGAAATCCTCACAGCAGACCCACAGGGAGCACAGAAATCCCAGGGCTCCCGTCTCTGTGCTCTACCAGGCCCCCCTCTGCAGTAAACCATCTTACACTGTAAATATTTTAAAAGCCCAGCAGGGCTGTGGAGTATGTTTTGCTGTTGTTATGGATCCGGCCCCAGCAGGAGAGGTCTAATAATAGTCACTGTACCCTGGAATGAAAGGGCAAGGGGCACTGCACAATACAGAGAGCTTGAAGGCAACCACACAGCTTTATGCCTTGGTCCTTGCAGATTGGCAATGAAGGGGAGAGAAGGGGGATGAGATGCATAAGCAGAAGGTGACACCACATCCCTGTTCCCCAGCAGAACTTTGAAATTTCACCCCAGAAACACAGCGAGGTTTAGCTTGGCTTTGTGGCTTTCTGATTCCAGAAGTCTCGGGGCCAAAAGGGAGCGTTAGATTCTCTGGTTTGTCACCAAGCAGGTGGGGCTGTGGGATGAGGGAGCCATCAACAGCAACCCTCAGCCGTTGGTCCCAACTGCCAAGGTCACTGGGCTGTCGAGGGGCCAAGGTTGGGCAGCAGCACCCTGGGATGTGAGTCTGCTGGGGCTCCTGACCCCGGGGGTCTCAGTGACCCAGTCCCTGCCCTTGGGGCTGCTGTTGCCATAGAGGTGACCGAGGTGCAGGGCCTGGGTGTCCCAGGAGACAGCACAGTGGGCAGGGCAGCCCCCCACTCAGCGCCAGGGAACAGGGGGGTCCCTAAAGGAAAGCGGGGTGGGAGCAGGGGGTGGTTCAGGCTCAGTGCAGCAGGGAAAGCCACTGCTGGGTTTAACTTGTGAGCCTGCTTCCTTGCAGCAGCCCCAGCACTGTGCTGGCTGCCCTAAGGGCAAGGAAGCCTAAGCAGGGGACTGAGCTGCCTTCTGCCCAGCAGCATCACGATGCCCAGCAGAGATGGACAGGACTCTCTCTGATGCACAGGCCTCTCATGCTCACGGTGAAGGCAGGCTAGGTGGAGTGGAAAATACTGAGGAAGGCAAGAGGTAAGAGAGGCAGAGCAGAAGGGAGAAGTGAAGCAGGCAGTGGAGGGGAAGCTGGCTGAATTCAGCCCAGCTTGCTGATAGCCAGCATCAGTGCTGAGTCCAAAAATAGCCCTTGCGAGCCATAAAAAGCTTACAGTTTAACCTCGACGAGGGACAGATGCAATATCATGCAAAGGGTTTCCTTGAAACTGGAGTCCGGGGCTGGGTATGTCTGTAGCATCCATCCCATCCCTCAGAATTAAACCCTGGCCGCTGGCTCGGGTCACAGGGCTTGTGTTTGCTCTGCAGGCACATGGCCCTGGGTGCAGTTTAACCTGCCCGTGGCGTTTCCAGGTCATTTGTCAGCCACTCTTACATTGTTTGCAGTAACTGTTTGCTCGTAGTCCCTGGGATGTGTGCTGTGGAGAAGCAGGTAAGGGGCAAAACAGGAACTAGATGCTGGCTTGTCAGCAGGACCAAGAGGGGCATTGAGCTGACCCAAAAGAAATGACCTGGTCTCTTCTACCAAAAGGCAGAAAAAAAATGAACACTTTAACTTCTTAACATCCACATTCTAAATGGGTACGATTCAGCCCTGGTAGGAGTAGGGCTGGTTTAGCCACAGCCCCCAGAGCAGAGCCAGCTGCACCGTCAGCTGCTGGGTGACTTCCCTGGAAAATGCTGGTGAGCCCAGCTGCAGTCTTGGCTTCAGAAGCCAAGTCCATGCCAGCAAACCTAAGACTATTACAGCTCCAGTTTTTTTCGTCTTCACAAGACACTATGGAAAAATAAGCCCAGGCAGGGAAAACAAGTCTGCAGGTTAGGCAGAGCCAGGTTATTTCAGGGGGGTACGGCAGCAGAAGTGGCTCTGGGGACACGTCTGGTGTCTGTGGCAGCTTGTGAGGGGCTTCCTCACTTGTGGCCAGCTGCCCTGGGACAGGCAGCACCCTGTCCCCACGATGGAGGGCAGACTCCCTCCAAGCAGCACAGAAAAGCTTTGGAGGGATATGCAATGGGCAGCAGGTCCCAGCCCCTTGCCAACGGCCTTTGTCACTGTGCCACACAGCAGCCCCTGTCCCATCCCCAAGGGCTGGCACAGCGTGCCAAGGGTGAAGAGACTGTTTCTGTGACCGTCAGCAGCAAGGACAGAAGGGAGGGAATGCACCCCCACCTTGCACCCCCTGCCACCTCTAAATGACTGTCCAGGGTGACGCAGTTTCAGGTTGAACTATGTGGGCAAGAGGGACAGTGGCTCCTTTCTTGTCTCTGGAAGATGCTAAAAGATGTTTCCACTGACTAAAAACCCACTGAACTCTTTTGCACCTGGCTGGAAATACCCCTTGAAAAATCAGGTTTTTCTATCAAAACACCCGTCACCTCCTCGGTCCAACAGCTTCCCGGAGGCAGAGGCTGGAGTGTCTCTGCCAGCCAGGAAGGATCTGCCTGCAAGGCTTTTGAGAGCTGCCCACCTTGAAAATCCTGAAGGAACTGCAGAAATTTGAAAGCTTTGCTCGTAAACCCACCTGGCTCCAGCACTCTGCATGGAGAGAAGGCAGGAACCCTCCCAGCCACGGAAAATAACTAAACCACTCACGCCATCTCCTGGCCACCCAGCCGGGACCCAGCCCTGCCCCGAGCAGGACCTGCTTCTGCACTCTGCCATCCTTCCCCTGTTTTCAGCCAGGATCCCATCCTTTTCCCATGCGATGGGGCATTCAGTCCCTTGGCACAGCGCTGCCACAGCCGAGCACATCCACCTTTGGAAGCTGACTCAAGGGACACCGGAAAACTTGGGGTTGTTCAGCCTGGAGATTCCTGCCCAGGCTGGTGGTCTGCCAGCAGATTTCCCTGGTAGGAAGATCAGTACTAAGCAGGATTTGTACAGGAGGCTTAAGTAGATTTCTCGGTGGGCCATTAAGCCCAAGACACAAAAGCAAGTGAATGACAAGAGGTTGAATTTTTTTCATTAAACACGGGTGTTTCTAATCAGGACCTCCTTCAAGCACTGACCACATCAGCAGGGCTAAAGGCATTTTTTACACTGAGCAGAATCGCAGATAAGACAACAATCTCTAAGTTCCATGCCAAAAAACAAACTAAGTACTAAACTGAGTAAACAAGCAGAGGAACCAAGAGCTCCAGGTTTCCAGAGCAGAGGCAGCAGGTGCTCGCCACGATGCCTGCGATACATCCCTGAGCTGCTGAGGTCCCTGGACTCTGTGTTGTACAAATACTGGCAAATTAAACTGCCAGCTAAAATGAGAACCCAACCACTCAAGGATTCATCAGGCTGAACCAAGAGCTGGCTCACAGCAGAGCTCATGGGTGACTAGTGGCTGCTCCGAGCCTTTCTTTGTGCTCTGCGCTTGGCACAGACACAAGCCTGAAGTGAAGGGATCCAAACATCTGACAGAAGGGCTGATTTTTGCATGGTAAAGTGCTTATTTCAAAGCAGTCCAGCCCAACGCTTTCTCAGTGACATCAACTGCCAGTGGAGGCCAGTACTGACCCAAAGCCACTATGAAATGCTGCCCTGCTCCCCAAGCTTCCCAGCGGGTATCTGTCAGGGCCCTGGCCATTGCCCATTACAAATTCAGGCTGGACCAGCACCCCATCCCCCCAGTGCAGGGAGCCAAATCTGGCCTCTGTTCAAAGCTCACGTGGCATTTTGAGGAGGAAGGAGGGCTTTTTCTGTAGGAAAAAGCTGCTGCAAGCGACCTTACAGCTCCTAAAAGAGAAGGGCAGAAACTCAAAAGGAGAGGCAAATGCCTTGTCTGCCTCGCTTTGCAATGGGGGGTCAGAACAAGGGCCAGTAAAGCAGCTGGGATGGATCTTTCCTGCTTACCTGCCCTCACCCAAGACAGCAAGTGACCTGGCACGGTGGGTGACCCAGCACAGTGGGTTGCCCCACACGCTGGGGTTGATATCTGAGATTTCAGTAGCTGCTGTTAGAGGAACTGGAGCCGAGTTACAGGGACTATTTTTTCATGCTGCAACTTAACTCCATGGAGTAACATAATTCAGAGGGAGCCATCCCTCCAGGCTTGCTGAGCATCCTTGACCTCACCTGTGTTTTCTCTGCAGCATTTTGCAGGTGTATGGAGATGCAATGGAGGTAGAGTCCAGCACGTACACCGACTTCATCTCCTGCGATCGGGCCGGCCGGAGGAACGCTGTCCACGACATCCAGCGAGATGCAACCACCATCAGCATGCGCAAGCTGACCGAGGACCTAGGTGACCTCACCGTTGAAGGAGCAGGTGAGCTGCTGCAGACACCAGTAAGCCCAGCTCCTGGCACGCAGGCTGGAGGGCAAGGCGTGACATGGCAGCGCAGCTGAGCAGTGCTGTCTCTGGGAGCATCACAGCAATGCTCAGGAGGAACATCCCGTTCCTCGCTGCAGTCAGTGCCTTCATGCTCGGTGGGTACTCGGCTAGTGGGAGACTCCCCAGGCTGAGGGGCTCTTGCAGGGAAAAGGATGGCCCTGGGGTCCCTGCCACAGGAGCACAGCACGCTCCAGCCTTTGCTCAGCTGGTTTGTAGAGGCTGGTGCTTAAACAAGACCAGGGCAAACTGACCAGGCCAAATTACACATCAGGTGTAATTTATAGCAATCAGGTGTGGGGCCAATTGTGGTTTAGTGGTTTACTTTTTCTTTGTTAGTTGGTTTTGTCTTTTTAAAAAATTAACCTTCAAATAGTTCCACAGCATTTTAAATAACAACAGAAATAATTTTAAACACCACCAGCCATCTCCAAATCTTCCCCTGTAGCCCAAACACGGCAGCAGCACCACCCTGCTCAATATATGCTGGCCAGCTGACTACAAGAAGCGTGAATCTGCTGTTCAGAGCACAAGCAAAACAGCCTCTTTGATTTCATTACTAAGCAACAAAGCATACAGCCCCACTGCAGAGGGTAAACCCAGTTTTTCCCTTACTCTTGTGCTCAGGCAGGCTACCATCTGTAACTTTAAAATACATTACCCTAACTGTACCTCATTCAACATGGCCATACTGGCACGTGTCCATTCACCCATCCATAACAAGCACAAATTAGAGCTCTTCTAACAGAAAGCAACTCAGGTGGCTGCCAGGCAGACTATTGCTAGAACACTTGGTTAGACAAATCGAGCACAGCCCTGCCCCAGGGCTCCCTCCCAACATCACCAGATGTCTCAAGAGGCATTTGTATTCCAGGAACATAGAGAGCCCAATACTATTGAGCCAGATAGCTGGCCACAGGAGGGTATAAATAGGTCTTCAGGTGGCTATCAGAATAAAATCAGCAACAGCAGTTACTAATGGCTCGTGTCCTCAGCAGAGTGTAACCCGCTTTCTTCCCAATCCTCCCTTCTGCAGAAAGCCAAAGAGATGCCACTTCTCCTGAGAACAACCCTGGAGCAAGACCAAAGGGGCAAGAAAACAGCCCTTCCCCATGACAGTGCACAGGGGGTGGGATGGGCAGGAGGAGGGCCTTGCTGTGAATGTTAAACAAGAATTTGCTGTTGAATCTGTGGACAAAAGCCAACCTGGAACAGCAAGTTGTCTGTCAAATTCCTCTGCTGCAACCATTTCTGTTTAGAGAGCCACAAGATGCTGTGCAAGGACTGGCACCTCCAAAAGACTTCTGCTCCCATTCCTAACGATTTAGAGCAACACTGCGTGGTTGTAGTGATATGAGCCATTCTCAAGATGCCTTAGCTGCAATTTTCCCCTAGGGGAAAAAACAATTTCAGTAATAATAGACACATCAGACTTTCCTGTCCAAGGTACCTTCCTCCTTTGCAAATTTAGACTATTATTTATTCTGTTTCCATAGGTTAGACCTTTAGATTATTGTTTTTCTAAGCCTCACCCTCATCTGCATCTTAGACCTGACCTGGCCTCCGGGCTGTCCACATGGCCTCTCGCCAGGGTGAGCAGTGGGGAAGGGACCTGGCCAGTCCCACTGCCCTCAGGTCAAGCACCACTCACCTGTGCTGCTGCCACTTAGCTTCAGGAAAGGACCAAAGCACAGCTCTGTGTGGATGAGCTCCAGCCCCAGCAGCACCAGCCACAGGCATCTTTTTCTTTGGGTTTTAGCGTTTTAAGATATTGTTAAGGGGAGAGGAGAAATATTTTGCTGGTTTGACTGTTGAAATTCAGGCTTAACTTTGCAAGCTGTTAGCTGAGATGATCTCTGGTAGGATCTCACATCATTCTGTCTTTTAGGAGACATGTTTTGTGTTAGAGATGGTTTGATAAAACTATATAAGCTGTTGGAATAAATAACACAGCCTTCAAGTATTGAAGGTGGGTTTTTTCTGCCTGGATGTTTCTTCTTCCTCTGTTTTGCCTTGTAGCTGGTTGAGCTGCAGGAGGGTTACACCAGCTTCTCCTAGGAGAAGCCATGGAGCTGTGGTACACGACAGTCCTGCTGATGGGCAGAGCTGATCCCGGAGCTGCGGAAGGCAGCTACAGCCCAACCAGGATCAATGGCCAGTGCAGGGGCAAGGCAGAGCTGGCCTGAGAAATACCCTCCACTGGTGACACAAGGACAAGCATCACCCTGACAGCCTAGGGAAGAACTGAATGTTACCAGTTTGAGATTTATCAGAGAAAACAAGGCCACAAATAAGCAGAGAAGCAGCTGCCAGACAGAGGGAGAATTGTCCGTGGGCCTCCGAGAAGCGGTGGCTGTGGGGCCAGCAGAGATGTCCATGGCTCCAGACCCCACAGGAAACAGGGATTTGGCAGCCAGGTAGTGGCTGTATCTGCTGCTTTGGCAGCTGCAAACCAGCTCGGCTCCCAGGGCTGCCTGGAGACCATTGCAGCTCTGTGCCCGAGCTGGCCAAGAGCCTGCTCCCTTTTCCCTGTGCCCCGGGGGCAACACAGCAGGTAGCTCCTGGGCTTTGCTGACCACACAGTTGGGTCTTTAAGCCCCATTTCCAGCTCTCCTCACAGCCACTGAACAGTATTTTTGGCTCATGCTGACACACAGAGAAAGCTGAAAGGCAGCGCAGAGGCACTGGGCACCACACAAGACCTCCAGCAGTCAAATGCAGGCTAATCTTAGGTCTCCCTGGACAGAAAATATCTGTTCCAGAATTATATTTAGGCAGACGATTTGAGACCTGTTGGCCAGCTACCCTCAGAGGACAGGCGAGCAGCATCAGGTTCCCCTGCAAGTGAAAGAGCCAGCTCAGCTGCCATCACCAATTGTGCTGAAAGACCAAGGGCACTGCCTTAATCCTGCCACATCCTGACTTGCAAAGTTGCTGAGCACACGGCTGCTCCAAGCTCTTCATTTCAGTTGAACGTGGGGGCACACTGGACCTCCCGAAACTCTAACCAAGCACTAAATGATCAGAAAGTCCTTCAGCAACCACTCCCCGTCCCCAGCTGACAGTGCAGCCCAACAGCCAGGCAGCCCAGGCTGTGCCACTGCTGGCTTTTAGCATCAACTGACTGCAAAATTCAGGAGACAGGGGAAAAAAAAAAAGGTAAACTATTTTTGATAACATGCCAGAAAAAGCAAGAGTATGCAGCGATGGCACTGCTGCTTCTAGCAGTGATATGCATCCCTTTGATTACCAAAGGGAGAAGGACACGTGGGGTTGAAAGAACCTGCATCCATAACTCCAAGTTGCCTGGCCAGCAAGGGAGCGGAGGTGCCTTCCTCTGGCCGTCAAAGTGCTCCAACCTGGCACAGGAAAAGGCAGGAATGGGGTTGCCAAAGCCCTCGTCACACCTACCGAGTAACTCTCGTGCTCTAGGAGTATGATGGCTCATGTTGTGGATCACAGTTCCTAACAGTCACCCTTGAACAGAAAGGCAAGAGGATTTATCTTTTAATATAAATTTGTTATTTTATTAAACAGGATTAATAATCAACTGCCCAGAATCCAAACAAGCAACTCTTCTTCAGAAACTATTTTTGGAGAAAAATCACCCAAAAAAGCCTGGTTCTTACTGCAATCATGTTCTTAAAAGTGATGCTTTACCATTTGCTTTATAAAAGTAAGAAATTCACTCTCTCATATCCATCTATCTATCTATCTCTGTGCATATATGCACCATGTACTTCAGAGATGAGTATTTTACTCAGAAGACAAATATGGAAGCCCAGAAAGAATGAAAATACTCCCAACATGTGGTCACTGCTGGCTGAGACTGGACCAGTCTCACACATGGTCCGTGGCAGTGGTGACCACAGCCACTTGTCAAAGGCCACTTTTTGGTACAGTATCTTTGGAGTAAGCATCTTGGCAGACACCCGGGATGCTAAAGCACACCACACACTCACGTAAGAAAATGATGGTCTCTTCTCTGGGTGCACGGCTCTGTTGGGTATTAAATAAAAATACTGTAATGCACCAAAACCACTTCGGAATTTGGGTGAGTATTGCTGTATAAACTCTCCACCAAACTGAAGATCTGACTCCTAGCCAGTGTTGTGTGAGAGAAACCATTCAGATGGGACCTGAGTCAATATGTGACAATAAGCTTACTAATTTACTTATTCCATTTTAGTGGCGCCTAAAGATTACGTCAGGTCAGGAAGGGGGCAGAACAGTTACAACAGGCAATCGATTGTGGCTTTTCCAAGTCCTAAACAGAGAGAGGAAGAGCAAACTGCAGTTCACAGAAATTCTCCAGGATGAGTACAAAACCAGGAAAAGTCCCAGAAGGCAGATTTTGGCCCAAAATGGTAAAAATATGTTCCAATTTCCTATGCATGTGTGAGCGTGGTCACGGGCAGCTGTGAGCACAGCTGGAGCCCAAGCCCAAGGTGTGCGCTTCTGCGGCAGGGGCATCAGGAGGCTGGTACATGGGAGACCTTGTTCAAGAAAGGATGCAAAAAAACTCCATTGTAAAATGCCCTTCAGACCTGTGCAGGGGCAAGAGCACCAGCTTCCTTCTTGTTCTTCTTCCAGTCTTGTTAGTACAAGACTAACCCTGGGTGAATATAGCTGTGGCAAACCTTCCTACCCCCAGGGACGGGAATAAAGCCTCTGCTTGTGTCTGCATGAACACATCTTTTCCTGAGAAAGATGAAGATTAACCCAGGCCACAGTCACAGTTAAAGGCGGCTATTTCTGCACTACAGACAAGGCAGGTCAGTGAGGCATGATAGATAAAGCAGGGAAAGAAGGAAGGTTAAAAAAAAAGCAGGGGAGGTTCTTCTGTTTTGCAATGCAGAAAGAGTGGCAGATGGGGAAGGGAGCCAGGCCAGGAGGCAGTCTCAGTCTGCCTGAATCACAGCAAGATAGGAAGCTGGAGATCCATTTGGGAGGGAGTTTGTAGGGCTGATAGGCAGATATATGTGATAGCCTGTTTCTGCTTAGCACTGTAAGGGTTAGCACAGGGCTGCCAGTAAGAGAGACCGACTCTGGGCACCGTCTCCTGGTGCTCCTGCTAGCACAGAGGAGAGCCAAGCATGCATGAAGAAGGGCCACCACTTCAGGCTGGCTCGCAGGGATGGGTCACGACGCATTGGGGACCATCCCATAGGCTTCGTACAGTGTGTTGAGCAGCTCCTGCTTTTCCTTCTCAGGTAAGAAGCTGGACTGAGCTGCGTTGATGTTCTGGGGAGGCAGAGGGGGAACACAACGGAGACATTAAGACATATCAGATACGAACGCGTGGTTGCACACATCCCAGCATCCAGCTCTAGCAGCAACAGGCGAGGGAGAGCAGAAAGTTTCCACTCTGAGATTCATTTCCATGGCCTTGTTTTACAGGGCAACTGCTCTGGCCCATCACTAGGAACAGTCCCAGGAGGAATGAGGCAGGCACAAAGCAAAGGTCGTTAAATACTTTGGAGCTTTTAGGATATGCACTTTAGATGCACTCCTACACTCCCAGCTCCCTTAGGACCAGAACCTCTCCCAGCACGGTGGTGGCAGCTTGATGTGCTGCTTCTGGGACACAGCCTGGCTGTGCAATGTAACCTGCTCGTCCGTCCTGTGCAGGGACCTTTCTTTTATTACCCAGGAACAGCCTGGCTTTTGCAAGGGCAGGAGAGGACAGCTGGGAGTAGATCAGCTGTGGATCCAGAACCCCAAAGCTCAGAGTTGTCCTTGATCCCCCTTCCAGACCCAGAGAGTGATGTTTGTAGGAGAAAGAGCTGAGCAGGACTGATGCTCTCTTGTACAGTTCATCCTGCACATCCCAACCCAAGCAAGTGTCTTGAGAGGTGAAAGTGCTGAGGGTGACTCTCAGTGCGAACGAGGAAAGTTTCCCCTGGTAACCAGGTAAGTCTAACTCCCAACAGTTATCCTGTCTTTCTGTCTTGAGTAATTAGAAAATCAAGGATGTAATCAAGACACATAGGGAGTGTGTGTGCCAAAACTGAAGCCAGCAGTCACTTTGTTTCCAGCTCAGTTGTTGCATACTCACATCATAACATGTAAAAACTGAAAGCACTTTTGTGCCTACTGAACTGGATCATTTCTGGGCCAGGCCTTGAAATAACCTATCCACAATTCCAAATCCAGAAAAAAAGCAACAGGCACCTTCCTTCCTTACTGCGAAGACTTGCTGTGAGGATGTCAGGGGACAATTTCCAGCCTGACCTGTTCCCCGTAAAGCCCAAAGTCATCAGCCCAAGTAATGCAGAGCCCTCCCTACACTCACATCCCCTGCTCCCCGCACCCCTCCAGGCAGCTCAGTAGCCACCTTCAGCCTCCTGCTTACAGGGTCACTGCAGGATTTTCTGATTTCCATTGAAAACTCTTCAGCTTATAAAGAAAACCAGTGAGTTGTCCTGGGCTGCTCTGGGACATCAGCAGAGCATCCAGACGAGGCCAACTTACCACTCTCTTGAACTCCTCTTCAGTGAAACCCATGTAGTCCTTCACTATTCTGTAATCCTTGTCAATGTTGGAGTTGAAGATGAGGGGGTCATCCGTGTTTATAGAATAGTTAGCTTGATCCTTTCTAAATCTGTAAGGAAATTGGATTTAACTGGTGGGTAAACACTGGATGCAGCACTGAGTGTGGGCTTCTCAGGGTAAAATGCAGTAAAAGCAAAGAGCTCGCAGCTGTCCCTGCACTGCTGGACACAAACACGGGGCTTGGCTTCTCTCAGCACCACTCTGCACTGATCTGCTTCTCTGGTGTAGCAAGGAGCAGGACATCCCTTACCTAGAGGTTCAGCAACCTCAGCTCTCACCCACAAACAGCACATGTGCAGCATCTCATGCCCCAGAGCTCAGAGCAGGAGAGCCTGGACAGCCTCCCAAAAGGACCCCTGCACCCCCTCCAGCTGCACCAGACCCCTCTGTGCCCAAGGGTGAGGATGGACCACACCTTTCTAAGCGGTTAGACCTGCGTTACCTTTGTAAAGCAATAAAGCAGCTGTAATCAACTGGTTGGTTAAGATCGCACATAATTGAGAAGCCTTACTGTGCCACTGGGTGTTTCCCGAAGTCTGGAAGACATGCTCCAGTGAGATAACTGGACCAAGGGCAGACCTGTTTGGGGGAGTTAAACACAAAACCAGAATCAATGACACAGCTCTGAGCCCCAGCTGTGCACGCAGACAGCTCAGCAACTGCTAAAGCCAGATACAGGTTCAGAGCTTCGCTCACAGCTACCTCTACACGTCACAGCCACACGTCCCAGGACATGGAAGCAAAGAGCCCACAGCCCGTGTGACAGCAGCAGGAGACAGTGGGATATTTCCCATGGCCAGTCAGCCGCCTGCCATGTATCAACCACAGCTAAGAAACCACTGCCATTATACATATTCCATATATTAGCTGGATACAAATATTCTGGGGAAAACCCAAGGAAACCTGCCCATGCACAGCAACTCCCAGGCGCTTCCACCCTGTGCTCGGACAGGCTCTGGTACAGCAGCCTGCTGTGTGGGAGGGGAAGTCTGCAGGCTTGAGATATATAAATTAGTGAATAAGCCCTCTAAAAATTAATCCTCGGCCAGCCCAGGATCCATTTCTCTCTGCCACACACCTCACGCAAGCCACTGTGTGCGCCCATGCTTTGCATGCAATAAAGATCCCAAACAGCCAGTGTCCTCATCAGCTTTGTGGAGCTTTGGGCATCCAGGTTCAATAGCAACATTCCCAAACACGTGGTCAGCACTCAGGTGTCAGGTCACGTCCCTGGCTGTAGCACAGCCCAAGCAAGGGCTGATTTTCCACTTGGACAGCAGCTACCTGGCTGTCACCCTCCCACCACACATCCTTACCTCAAAATGCATCTTTGATTTCAACAGCTCCTTGTAGAGCTCAGGGTCCTCCAGGACATGGTAGCCATGGCCAATGCGTTCAGCCTTCAGGAGATAAACTGCCTAGAGAGCACAGGAAAAACCACGTGCAGCCTTTGAGCACCAGCTCAGCTCCTGTCTGCCCTGAGATCCCTGCCTCACCACGGGTACAGCCCCCACCACTGAGCCAGCTGCAGGGAGGTCCTTCTCTGAGCTGTCGGGGACAGATCTGGGTCCCCAGTATTTGCTGTGCAATGAATCCAGAGAGGACTCAGGCTCCTCTCTCCCTGGTGCAGGGGATGCAGGAGCACTTCCCACCCCCTCTGCCCCAGGACGCCTTCATCCCTCCCACTCCCTACCCAGAGCCAGGAGCTCCTCATACCTCCTTGATCATGGCAGGTGGACCAGCCTCCCCAGCATGGACAGTACGATGAATCCCGCATCTTTCAGCTTCCTGCAAAGCAAGGGAGAACACACTCCTGTCCCATCACCCGCAGCTAGGTCAGCAAACACCCAGACTGGACCACTCTCGGGGGCACAGCAAGCAGCAGGGCTCTGCACAGAGCCCCCAGACCACAAGCCCCACACCCTGGGAGTTGCACAGTCTCTGCCACAGCACAGGCTGTGGGAGGAGAGCTCGATAGTGCCAGACACAGAGAAACTTAGAAAGCCTGGTAACCTTCTCCTGCAGCCCAGCCAGACTCCTCAGGGTCTTTAATCCAGGTGAGCTCACCACTGTCTCCTCTCCAGACAGCAGAATGCTTGGATGTCCTTCATCCACCCACTTGTCCTTTTGCATAAACTCCCTGTCTTTGAAACTTTTACCTTTTTGGCCAGCTGCAGCCAAGTTGGAGAATTTAAAAGTCCTCTGTGTGCATTGACCTGAAAGGCACTCTGTGCTCCTTACACTGAAGTAAGGATTTTTCCCAGACAGCTTATTTTTGACACTTTTAAAAATAAGAAAATCCCTCTGGCTGAAGTATCAGACCATGAAGAGAGACAGACTCACACCAGCACAGAGATTTTCATTTGTTTTTACACAGGATGAAGAGACACCAGAAACCCTCACCGCTGACTCCCGAGACAGACATCCCTAACTATCCTAACAGGAGCCAGGGATACAAGCAGAGGGGTCAGGAAGAGCATGTGCACCAGGACCCTTCCTCACTAACCCTCCAGGAAGGAGCTTGTGTCTAACGTCCATCCATGCGCATGTTTTGCCTGGAGTGTTTTAATCCCTTTTTCCACCCATTTATCCATGGATATATGGTGCTTCCTCTGGCTTCTCCTCCAAGGATTGCTGCTTCCTAGGACACAGTGGTCCTAGGATCCTTGACTCTACACTTTCCAGTGTTCCTCCACAGCCAGCAGCCACAGCTGAGCTTTTGCTGTTACCTGCTCTTTCCTCTCCAGCAGCCCTGAGAGCTCCCAGGCAGAACGTGCCTGCTCAAGGGACATCACAAGTCTCTCCTGTTTTCCTGGATGCATGACATACCCCACGGAGCACAGCAGCAGTGCTTATGGGGATGCACTTCTCTGCCAGGGGGGCAGATGGACAGCAGTGGGGTTTGCTTCAGCATCTCAGAGCCTGAGCGAGCTCCCAGCACAGGGACCAGACACATCCTTCAGATGGAAGAGTCTGGATCTGAGTTCTGCTGCCACAGCAGACCATGATGAGATGCACCTGCCTGATGGTTAACAAAGCCTTGTGCCCACATCTCAGTTTATAACCACTCAGTTAATTCAGCGTGGCACAGCAGCACAGGCAGCCCTTGTATCAGATCCTGCCGACGGGGGCAAAGACCCTGAGAGAGCCCTGGGTCATTTCAGCCCCGAGCACTGCGTGCAAACCACCCTTGGCAGTGCTGGTGCCCAACTCCTCTCCCACTGACACAGGGGACCAATAACCCCAACCCCCCCCAGCAAAGCTTTGCCTCTGAGCCACTGCAAAGCACTGAGGTCCAGTGAGAGTCTCCATCAGCTCTTGGAGCCATTCCAGCATTTGTATTTGAGCTGATCAGATAAAAGCATTTCAAACATGCAGTTTCTTCTCTGCTCCTCAGGTGACTTCTGCCAGACTGGCAAGGCCACTCTCTTCCAACTTTGGCCATGGCTTTGCCCAGCCCCAGAGCAGGGTGCTGCCAGGGGTTCCATGTCACTCATGTTGCACTCAGTGCTACGGGAACTAGATGATCTTTGAGGTCCCTTCCAACCCAAACCATTCTATGATTCTATGATAATGTGCCAAGCTCCAGCTCTAAGGCCATGTTTAAGCAATGATGCCTGCCATTAATCACTTAGGAAACACAAACAAATACTTTTGCTATTTAACAGAATGTTTTTAACAGCTGCAACAAATTTTTAAGCTGTCCCAGCTGTTGGCAGTCTGAATAACACACTGCGTGGTCCCTCACACACATCTCCCCAATATAAGTTTTTCCCATCATTTCTCTTAAGAAGCTTATTAAACAAACCTCATAAGCCTTCTTATGCTCGGAGGTATTGTTCACCTTCAGGGTCTCATCCCCAGCCAGGTCGATGGCCACCACAGAATTGTTTCGATACTTCTTGCAGAGCTCCACCACCTCTGGAGACCAACCTGGAAGAGACAGCACCAGGGTTCAGGAGAAAGCACTGGTAAGAGTCACACCTTCAGCATTTTTCTAAACAGATCCTGGTCACATAACTTGAAGGCTAGAGATACTTTCTTTGGTCTTTCCTCAAATTTGACACCAAAAAGCAAGCTACCAACCTCCTAGAAAGGTCTGCCATCTTCAGGCAAATAAAAGCTACCAGCTGAGCTAGTTCTGGCTGGCATCTCTGGTGCCCTGGGACACAGGCATGAGAGCACAGGAGTGATCCCTCCTGCTGTGCAAGCACCCTCGGGTGGCCCCGACACCTTCTGCCTTTACCACCTGTGTGTTGGCACAGACCATATCTGCAGACAAGTGTGACATTGCCTTACAGCCTTCCAGGTGCTACAGAAAAAAAGTTTTCTTTCTAGAAACCAGAAATTTAAGGGTCAAATTTTCAAAGTACTGTTTGGGATTGATTGTGCAGGCAAGAAAAAAAAATGACACTTTCATATCTCTCAGTTTCCAATAACATATTTTTTCACATTTCTAGACCAAAATTAATTGTGTACTCACTAGCAAAAAATCTTTCCACCATCTACCCTACTAAGTCTACATAAAACTCTTGTGACTTATAAAGATATTCATAACAAAGCCTTCCCACAGAACAACTACTGTCACACAGCCTCACTCCTGTTGCATCTTTCCCTAGAGGAAGATGCTCACAGAGCTCAGCAGCCCAATGCAACACTGGAAATTGTGTTTTCTTTGTATTCTGGGTCACAGCACCTGTTACTGACAAAGTTCAGAGCTGCTGATTTTATAAAAAGCATTTTATATATGTGATTTAAGTATATTGTACTTGTGTTTTCAGCTTCAGCCAGCAGAGACCGCAGCCATCAGATTCTCTGGCTGACCCATGGTCCAGGCTGATGAAGGACTATGCTGCTGTAGCAGCATGAACATGAGCAGGGAAAGTGTGAGGTCTCACTCCTGGTCCTCCTCCCATCACTATTCACTCTTGGATGCACTGCTTGCTGTGGCAACAGCTTCAACTGGCCTAAGGAGAGCTCCGGCCTTTGGGCAGGGAGTGAGGTGTGAGCAGAAATCACTCCCTAGCAAGACCTTTCAGACACTGGTTGTACCCACAGCCCCCCACTCTCGCATCCAGCAGACCCTTTCCCCATAGCGAAGGGAGCAGAGGATCCACATTAAAAAACCCTACTTCTCAGCAGTGTCTGGTCCTAGATTGGACCCACAGCCCCATATTTCTGCGGAGACCTGAACCCAGGGCACGTCCCCTCCCGCCACGCGTCAGGGAAGGGGAGCAGAGCAGCAGGGGAGCTGCAATACATTACTTGGCATATGGCGCATGCAGCATAGAATAGACCTGGCTTTGATGCGGAAATCCCTTTCGCCATCCTGCAGTCCCTGATTTACGAGGTTAACGACTTCATCTGGAGTGAGGTCTCCCCTGCAGGGAAGAAAAGCCGTCAGCGAGAGGCTGGACACCCACCAGGGAGGCAGGCAGGAGCTGCAGGTCCAGCCCAGCATCCCCACAGGACACCCCACGCGAAACCCAGGCTCCCCAGGATCCCACTCGCCTGAACATCCAGAGGAGCCTGACGAGACCACCCAGGGCTGAAGAGCACCTTTTACACCCGTGCCATGCTCAGATCTACCAGATGTCAGGCACAGAAGCAGGCAAAGATGACAGTAAGATTTAGAAAAGCCTCGAGGAACTGGATGCCAATCCTGCCCAAGCAGAGGAACCTGCTCTTTGCTGGAGCATTTCATTAGGACACACAACTGTCCACAGCTGGGCAGGGGCCAGCACGGGGCTCAGCGCCCATCACAGCATGTTTTGGAAGGGGCCACAAAGCCCAGCACTGATTTAATCAGAGACACACATCACAGAGGAGAAGAGATGTACAGAAAGGACCAGATCACCAGCCCCTCCAGCACTGCCCACTGTCCCTGCCAGCTCAGGTTCAGATTTTGTGGGCAGACAATCCTCATCCAGGCTGCTTTCCCTCACCCAGAGAATGGCTTTCAGCCAGAAGTTTAAGCACATGCAGAATGAGGTGCCCAAATTCAGGGATGTTAAAACACGGCACCACACAGAGATACTGTAAGAGGAAAAGTCCTATCCATGGGAAAGGGAAGTGGACACATGCCGGGGCTCACTGCCTTCAAGGAGAGAGGAGGCTTGGTTACACCACCTTGAATACAAGCTGGCTGATCAGTGTGACCGTGCTTTCTCCACACCCAATCAGCCACCCACCAGCTCCCCAGCACAGTGGGATCACTCACTCGGTTTGGCCCCAGGGGATGGGATCCACACGGCAGTTGGCCAGGAGGTGAGGGCTGTACCGGACCTCCACGTAGATGATGCCCTCTTTCGCTTTTGTTTCCACCAGCTCGTAGGCAATCCTCCTCACGGCCTCACGGTCACCCCTGCAGGGACAGCAGTGGCACCCATCACACCCAAGGGACACCAGAGATGGGCAAGGTGACCTCCAAAGTTGGGGAACATTAGCCAAGGATTGAGGGAAGCAAGGAAGGAAGCAAAGTGTGGGGTACTTACGCTATGGCAGGCATGTAGTGATTAAACTTCTCCAGAAACTGTGTAAGTGTCAGTGGTGTTTTGTAGCTGACATGCTTCAGGAGGTCATCAACAGTGCTGCCAGGGAGAGGAACTCCCCTTTTCCTAGAAATGAAATCATGTGTTATTGACAGGGAAGGCTATCGCATTTTAAAACAGTCCATTAACACAGTAATCGTGTCCCAAGCTGGCAGCATTAACCTCCATTTCTTCACAGCAAAGCTATGGCACATGTTATCCTTCCAAAGCCCCCTCGCAGATGTAGCCCTGGATCTCAGCAGGGAGGAAGGCAATCCAAAATACAGGCAAAGCACAAACAAATTGAAATACAAGTCCAGACTGACCTGGCAGGAACACAGCCAAAGGACATTTTAAGCTTAGGAAGGAGTTCATCTAAAGGGGCTCTGGATTACTTCTTGGCACCTCCTTGTCCTGGCAGCAGAATTGCCAAAATTCTTTAGAAAAGTTAATTTCCACTTATGCAAGCTCAAAGGCTTGAAAAATCATGGAGATGCTCCCAGGCCCAGGATCACACACGCAGAAGTGTTGTGGCTCATGGGTTTAATGTCAGCAGCTAATGCAAACAAACTGTTTCCCAAGCCCAACACCACGGTGGCATCTTCTCTGATAGGGGCACCTTCCACAGAGGAGCAAATGGCAGTCCCAACAGCTGCTCTCACCACAGGGATGGAGATGGTAAAGCCCGTCTGAATGCTTACAAGAGGGAAGAGGCATTTTTCCCTGGAGCACCTGGAGTCCTGGGTGGGTGGAGGTGTCCCCAGTGGGGTGACAGCCAGGCTTGAGGGGGCTGCCAGCCAAGGATGCTGCACGCTTTCCAGGCAGGCTTGGCCACCCCCACCTCCTGTCACACTGCACATGCCAACCTAAATTAGGAATAATAACTAGACGTTTGTTTTTAATCCTCTTTCCTGTCACGATGGATTATGGTTCATTGATGGATCTCTCTGCTAATAGAGACAAAACACCACGGGCAGCTTTGGCATCCTGATGAGCAATGTTCAGGGAAGCAGCCCAGAGGACCCCGCTCATGTCAGCAAACATTGCTCATCCCCTGCTCGGGCAGGCAGGAACCAGCCCCACGCTCAGCCTCCACACACAATCTGCACAGACTAAGCTGCTGGCACTCGGCAGGGGACGTTCATCAGTGCCAAGGCATCAGTTTTCCTCCCCGCCTTGCCCTTTCCATGGCACTGACACATCAGTCTCTGCTGCAGGAATCGGCCCGTGTCTTCCTCCGCCTGCCCAGAGAAAGATTCCTAGAGCAAAGCCATTCCCCTGTCCTCTTTGGTGTGTTTCCCAAAGGATTGTCTTCCCCACACGGTCATCAGCGATGGCACTTTGGGACGATCCACAGCGCAGAGACACTGGAGTCAGGTCTCTGGCTGAAGGGTCTGGTGGAGCTCACCAGCATGACTTTGGGAGCTGTTGCTGCCCCATTCAAGCTTCCTGGGAGCTGGGAGCCTTCCCCCAGCAAAGCTGTCCCAGGAGAATGTGCTCCTGCCCACCAGCACCTCGGTGTCCTGCCCAGAGCCACCTCCAGCCACAGGCAGCACAACACACACTGTCCCACCACAGAGAGGGCACCTCTCCTGGGGACATCCAGTCCCATGAGGGGTCTGTCATAGCTCTGAACCCTTTGGCTGGGCAGGGGGGATGCAAAGCCTGACCCAGACCTGACAGAACTGGAGCCAAAGTTTCTAAAACCAGCAAAGTTCCGCACTGCCCAAGGAAGCTTGTGCGTCCTCACAGCTTCGGGTTATTTGTAGGTGGTCAGCCACCACCTGGCAAATTTATTTCCAGCTCTTTACCTTTATAAATAGACCACAAGCAGCTTTCTGTGCCCAGGGTGAGGTTATTAAGGCAGTCCCCTATCATCTCCTGCACTGCCCCATTGCTTTTACATTGGCGTGAGGGCTGTTTTTAGAGCCCATGAATAGCATAGCCTTGCTCCAGCCCAGCCAAGCACGGCACCCGAGGGCAGGCAGCCCCAGGGGATGCCAGGGCTGTTTAAAAATAAGAGGAACTCAGTGCACAGACAACGAAGGTTTCTATCCTAAGCAAGCGAGAGGCTGGTGCCTCCTGGGCCACACGGCTCCTACAGCCCTCCTGGGGAACTACACCAGCAGTTGTCCTTTGCTGGACCCAGCCAGAGCCTCAGGGAGTGAGTGCCAACTTTTCTGTCCATCAGGAGCTGTATTCCAGCCCTGCAGCCCAACAGTGGCACGGGCAGAGCCAGCAGGAATCCCGACTCAGCCCACCACGCCAACGTCCCACAACAAATGAGATGGACATCTCTGGTCCACCTTCTTTACTCTGACTACACTGCAAAATGTATGACTGCTCCCTGCAGGAAAAGCTGCTTTAGTGAGAATATCCCCTCCAAGACATTGCCTTGGAGCCTGCTGGGCCCACGGGATGCCAGGACCGCTTCCCACCCTCCCCAGAGCAGCAGAGTTGTGCCTAAGAGATGTTTCCTGAAATCTTGCAGCTTGCCACTTCCTCGGCCTGAGGGTATCTGCTAGTCTCCATTAACTTTTTGCATAGTAGCAGCTAGAAGAAATATTAAGCTTAGTTTGCTTACAACCAGGTCCTTGCACCAGTTTTCACCCTGGTGCTTCCCGCACAAGCTACACTGAAACAAGAAGATGCACATGTCAAGGCAACAACTTCTCTCTAAGCCACTGCCAAGTGCTTTCCCAGGTGACCCTCACATGAACACGAGTCCTTGACTGCTGGCACCCCGCAGACAGCCTGGGGTTCGGGGGCACATGGCAGCAGGGCAGGGAGAAGCACCCAAGCTGGTTTTTCCTCCCAAGACTATGGTCCAGCACCACCACCAAGACACTCCCAGCCTGATTTCATTTCACCTGCTTTTGCAATAAGGAATGTGGAAACAGAAATGAGAATACACCGACTCTGCCACCTCCCAGGTACACTCCAAAGGCAGACAGCCCAGTTCATTAGACATCTTTGGTACTTTTCTTATGGTGGCTCCTCTTGGCTTGTCCAGCTCACAGGACCGATGTCTGCCCTTTGGGACATGCTCAATGTCCTCACACTGTGCAGCCCCAGGACCCATCTGGGCAGAGCTGAGACCAGCACCAGTCAGGATTGCTGCCTGCACAGCAAGGAGAGAGCTTTCCCAGCCTGCCAGAACATGCTCTTCTGTCAGAGAACTGGACAAGCAGAAGGGATGATGCTTTTGAACTCCCAGAGCTTTCTTGCCCCCTCAACTCACCTGCCAAAGTGCAAGATTGTTTCTGGTCTAATGGCTCCATCCAGGTGGACGTGAAGCTCGACCTGCAATAAGATAAAGAGAAATCAGTGAGGTACTCCTAGAACTGCAGCAGAACTTTAGAGAAAAGCAGCTGGTGCCAACACAGGTGTAAATGCAGCCAGTACAGGGACAAAGTCATGACAAAGAAGCACAAAAACATTTTAAAATACCATGATTATAAAGTCTATTTTTCAATATCTAAGTATTGTCTAAATATTTTGTTATGGCTGCTGCAGCTCACACATTTAATGGATCTTTAGAAATTTATTTTCTTTGTGGGAATCTTCAGGAACTGCCCTATCCTTATCTAGCTTGGATTTTGGAGAAAGAGCCCCAGAAAAGCAAGAGCAAGCTTTTTCCCTTAGGCAGCTGGGGCTCTTGGAGAAACATGACAAATGTAATTTGGAAGTTGAACTTGGAAGGAAAATATCAGCTGTCAAATGTTTCAGCTAGATCTTCAGATTTCCAGAGCTGTTTTTTTTTAAACGGAATAGCTTACAAAATACATATTTTAATTTATGTTATTTTTTAAATAAAACTAGAACAGCAACTTAATACGTCACGCCCTTGTTAGTTAGAACATTGTGCAGATTTTCCTGTGCTGGCAATTGCTGCAGGATGCTGAGGGTAAGAACTGAGTGGGATGCAGAAGGGGACTGGATATTTGCATGGATAACTAAACCACCCGGGGTTACCAATAAAAACCCACAAACCCTCTGGTGTCAGGGTATGTATCAAACAGTAACTTCAAGGACCTGGAAGAAAAACGAGTGAGCGGTCCCTACAAGCAGGGCAATGTGTAATTGTCCACCTCTAGATCCTTTTGCTCTCCTCTGAAGCATCAGTGAGCAGCTGATGTGAGCTCAATGCCGCTGGCCTGGCTCCCAGTGCAGGGCTGCCAATGCCCATCTCTGGGACAAGACAAGCCCATGAGCTCACCCCCATCCTCACCTCCTCCCACAGACCTAGACACCTGCCACACAGGCAGAGACAACCATCTTCACAGCCAGGGTTTTCATTGATCACTTCTGCTGGAAAAGGCCGTCGTTGCTGGGGTGAGACAGTGCTTGGGTTCAGGTCACCCGCACAGGATGGCCATGAAGCTACCACTGAAAAGTGCACTGGTGGGATGCAAAATGCAGGTGCCAGGTTCAGGGCAGCTCAAGCTACTGATCCTGCACTGTTGCAATCAGCTGGCCCAGGGGTCATGAATGTCCTCACGGACAACCCTGCTATCAGGTTGTAAAAAGATATCCCTGTCACTTCTCCTACCCTTTAGACACGATGTGAATCTACGGGGATGGAGTTACACAATCCTGCTTATGAGGACTAAATGTCCTGAGAAGCAGCAGATAAAATAACAGACGATGGACATGATCTGCATCGCCAGATGTGGATGCCTGGCACGTTTTCCACTCTTGAGCTCTGATTCCTATTTCATAACCTGAATCTTATTTCAAAGCCTACACTCCATTCCTTGGGGTTTTCAACAGCCCTTGTGACCTTCTGATGGAGTTACAGGCTTGAGACTCACTTGTGGTGGATATAAAAACCAAACAATCTGAACCTACTGGTGTCTTCTCACCCCAAGCATTTCTCAAACATTCCTGCAAGAACATTCCGCCATGACACTTCCATCAATGAGAAAGCAAATTCAGTGGTGTCCTTCACCCATGCAAGCTGCCACCTTTTGCTGCTGCTGTAGGCAAGATGTTTGTAAAGCAGCAAGGTTCCTCTCCAACACCAGTAACAGGTTCTTTCTTCACTGCCATGTATTTCTTTGCATCTGGAGGAATGTAAACTAAGTGCTAAGAAACTCTTGTGCAATATTACTCAACCCAAAACTGTGTGTGGCCCCTCAAGACCAGTGCTTGTGGGGTTGTTTTCTGCAGATGGGAAGTAATCTAGGATGTTCAGCTTACTAAGGGACATACAAGTGAAGAAGTGAAGGTGTGTCTACAAGGGACTTCACTAAGAGTCAGCCCTAGATAAGGGCACAATCAGCAGAGGTCCAGCCCAGCAGCTCAGCTCCGTGGTCACCCTGCTCACAAACCCCGCAGGTTTCCAGCCCCGTGGGAGGCTGCTCGCTGCAGATTACACGTCAGTTCTCTTCCTGCCTGTTTGTTTTGAGTAAACAAAGCACAAGACTTTTCCAGATACAAGTGACCTTGCTTTAAGTCAAGGAAAGTACCCAGATAAAAATAAAAGAGTTTTCTCTGAACTGTGGCTCCAGGAGATGATGCCTGAGCAAGCAGAAATACCGGTGCCTCTTCCAGGGCTCTGCTCCTTGGCACACAGAGGTCCACGCACATGTGGTCTCCCACCTCAAATTCTAGTTTATTTGGAGAGGCAGCCTGAATGCACAGATTAAACTGGGATCTCAACACTTGGTCCAGAACCTGAACAGCACCACAGGCTGCACCAGAGAGAAGCCTTCAACCATTCTGGGACCAGTGACGCCTTCCTTTCTCACAGCAAACCTGGATGTGGTAGCACGTGTTCTGATCAAGAACCAGAAACCATCAGAGCTCTGAAACACTTTCCTGGGGCAGAAGCTCTGCTCTTCCCCCACCTGCAGCAAGGACCCTCAGGACCACCCCTGTGTAGCCACCCTTCAGCCCTTCTTCTGCACTTCCAGTGCATCAAAAACCCACAGTGCAATTTCAATAAAATCTCTGAGCTAACAAAGAGTTGTCAAAGGCCAGAGGGATAAGCTCAAGAGACGTAACTGATGTAAATTGTGCATCCTCAGCACAGACAACTCCCAGCAAGGCTGTCAGAGCAAACCGAGCGCTTTTCATTTTTATGCAAAAAAAGGTTTTAGCTCAACCACAGCATGTGACTCATTAGTGCAGATATCAGCAAGTTGGTTCCAGGTTTTAAAAAAGGAGAAGTTTTAAGGGCTCTGGCTTGACTTTTCTCTTCTGAAAATACTGCAACGTTTTCTTTGAAATTTAATGAGCTTGACAAATAAACTCTAACCCAAAATGAGCTACTTCAAACAAGTATGTTCCTTTCAAAGATCAAGTCTGATTATTTTCAATTTAGTGAAATTACGGGGAAAATGTTAACCAAACATTCAAAGTATTTTCAGCCACAGTCAATTTTCTCCACCACTCTACAGTTTGCTCAGCAGACCATGGCAGAGTACTTAACTGCTCAGTTCACCTACTATGTGGCATAAAAAAGTATCATCCAAGCTAAGGCACCTGAAGAAATTTCTGTATTTGTTAGTTTTAGGGTCTTTTTAAAAATATATACAATGAACAAAGTCAGCCCTAACATGATGGCGAAAGTAACACCAACCTCACCTCTTACTGTGATGGTTTCCAGTAGATGCTAATAGATAAGCTGGGCAGCTGCTGAAGTTGCATCATTTTAAAACCCCTAGCAATGACTTTGCCCAGGATTATTTATCAGCACATTAAAAGGTGACAAAGTTCACCCTATTGATCTCAATAACCGAAAACCAGAATAATTACAGCTGTTATTTGTCAATTGTTAGATACACAGGGCAATAATAACAACAGAGAGCAAAATTCAACAAGAGATAAGACGTATGCCAATCACTGCAAAAAGAATGACCTCTGGTCTCCAAATACTGGTTGTATGAAAGAACACTGCCAGGAGCAAGGTTCTCCTCATCATAAGCTCACCTCAAGCACTCATTTAGAAGCAAGGGGTGAGAATGGATCAAGAGGGATGTGAAGTGGCAGAGACACAGTATTACCCTCAAACCTGATGACACCCACAAATGAGACGGATCTGCCATATGCTTTAAGGCTCAGGCCTTTAAAAGAGAAAGGTGAGAGACTACAAGACCCACATGCCACGCTGCTCCACTGCAAGAAGTACTCATGCTATCTAGAGAAGCATTCATACACTACATGGCTTTGGTGACTGAGTAGGAGGATGCTCTCGTGCTGGGCTGCCTTTAGTACCATTCTTCCTGATACCAACCACTCAACCTCCACTGACCTCAGTATGATGCTCCTGGTGCCATTAATAGGTGATGGTGGCTGTGCATCACTCTCCTGCAGGGATGGCTCCTATGAGGCAGCTGGGCCACGTCCCTCCCCAAGCCATCACAGATGTCACACCCCGCTTCAGAGCAATAGAGAGTCCTTGCTCTTCAAGCAGCACCAAGACAGCCTCTTAGTGCCACCACGTTTGACAAGTGGATCTGGGAATGTTAGCCAAGAGCATGCCTGCAGAGCACAACTGAAGGGGTGAGCACACACCTCACTGCCTAAGGTACGGCTGAGCTTGATGCAGCCCCAGTGGCACCAGGCTTTGACCCGTGCCAAGCCAGTCAGGGGTCAGGTTGCGTGTGAGAAGTGGAGGATTTGAAGAAAACGTCATCTTCAGCACACCCTCGTACACTCTCCACAATAAGGATCACCCTTTCAATTTTTGATTATTTTTTTAAGTTTTTCCACCAAGGCAACACCTTTACTATCAGCTTGGCACAGATGGGCATGTCTGTCTGAGCAGGGGAGGCTGCAGCATTATGGGAGTAGGGCAGGATGCCCACCCAACCCCTCCTGGGGCCAGCCAGCGCTCTGCAGCAGAGCGGGCACCTTCACGGCCATCTGGATTTGGGCACCAGGAGCTCTCCTGGCCATTGACAAGCCACATGCAGCTACAGCCAGCACTGGCCATCTCTCCCAGTTCCCAGGGATGAAGGGCATGTCGGAGGTAACTTCTTCCCTTTGGATAGGGACAGGCTCCTACACACACAGCCTGCTCCAGGAGGGCTTGTGGGAACCCCTGCTCAATGCGATCCGAGTTTATTCAGGAACAAGCTACACCAGCAGCTGGGAGTTGTGCAGGCCTGATCCCAGAAGCCCCTGTTCCCATCTTGCTCCCCATAACATGGCTCAAGGAAAAACGGGAGCTGCAGGAGGAGAGATCCAAGTGACCAGAAACCTCTGAGCTGGGGCTGACCTGTGTGGAGAGGAGCCTGCAGTAAGCAAGGACACAGTCTCTGCTCTGGTAGTGGAGCAGAGAGGGAAGAGGCTGATAGTTGGCGTCCAAGGGAAGGCAGTCTTCTCTACTTTTATGGCCTACGATAAGCAGGGTTCAAAGTCGCCCTCCACCAGCCCCAGCAGCTCCCTCTTCATCTGCTGCAGTCGCTGCGAGTCAGCGAGTTACCAAAAAACATGGAGGCAGCCCTGGTCCCACATTCACCCCGGGCTCGAAGCTGCTCCAGTTACCAGAAACGTCTCTAAAACACAAAACTGATCGTTCCCAATGGCAGAGGGTCCAGGGGAATGAATAGGGCTCATTAACTGACTTCAGACCCATTTTTTCCCCCCAAGCCTGACTTAGCAGCTTCACAGGACTGAAAGGGACTGCCTGACTCAGGAAAACCAGTCTCATCATTGCCAGCAACCAGACAACAGAAGCCTGATCTTAGTGGTCAAACCCTGCATGGTTTTTCCTAGGTCCCTCTCTTTTGCATCCCACTCTTCCATGCACTGGACAAGTAGGAAGAAGCACAAGCGAAAGAAGAACTTAATCTTGCTTCTCTCAGCCAAAGTTCAAAATCATGGGCAGTGAATCGGCAGCATTTGTTCTTAGTGGAGCTGATGAATCACTAACATCTCCCCAAACTGAAGTAGCCTTAAAAAAGTTTTAACCATTAGCAGATGTTAACGCTCCCTGGATTTCAGTATCACTGTTTGCTATTGCATGGGTCCCCTTCCCCAAGAAGAAAACCTCATGTAGTAATGCAACAAAACATGAATCAGACCCGTACACACAGGCTTTTCTGGTAGGCTAGACTTTCCTGGCACAAGCTCAAACTAAGAGATAAGTGGTTTGGGAGTGGCAGGGGATGCAAAGTGTGGCAAAGAAAGACCTTTCTGGGTGTTCGGAGGCGTCTTCTTCCCTGGCAAAGCTGCATGCAGTTGCCACCACCCAGGTTCTCCAAGAGCGAGACCACCACAACCCTCACATCACTTCTGTCTCCTCTGCCCCAGCCTCTGGCTGCCCACCAAGAGCCCAGCCCCAGCTGGCAGCCAGTGCCAGAGCCCAAGGGCAGCCAGGCTGAGCATACCCACCCCCCACCAGCTCACCCAGAGCACAGCCCAGGAGCCGAGCTGGCCTGCAGCACAGGCAGGGCTCTGCCATCACATGCAGGGCTATTTATTGCTAACCACATCTCTTTCCTCTCCTTACTTTTCAAGTTTTGGATAATCTGATTAATAAACATGTCATTGGGTGATTCTACTTGAGATGTACTTATATAGTGTGCGATGAGAGCGAAAGGCTGGTCTCTGACAGCGGTCACCAAGATGGTATCTCAGGTATCTGAAGAATAACTGAACTAAACGTTTAAGAGAGGGGGGAAAAAAAAAAAACCCACAACAAAAACCACAAACAAAACAAAACAAACCCCACCAAAGCAAACAAAAAAAAAAACAACACAAGAGAAAACGTTTGTTTTAGCAGACCAAGGCAACAGTTGGAGCGCTGAACCTGCCAGGGCTTGTCTTGCCCAGCCTTGCCCCAGCCAGGCCACCGGCACGTCTCCAGACCGAGAGAGCAGAGAACGCGTCCGGGCACCGGAATGTCCCCGCGGCGAGGAGCCGGATGGGCACCGGGGACAGCCGGGATGGGCATCGGGGGTAGCTCCCGCGTGTCCCTGCGCGGCCATGGGGCCGGGACAGTGCAGCCCCCGGCTGGCACCGCCGAGGGACCCCTCAGATCACAGACGGGCAGCTGAGCCGCCGTGTCCCGGGCCATGCCCCGGCTCTCTCCCCGCCGCACGCCGCCTCGGCACCGGGGCACGGCCCGGCTCTCANAGACGCACAACCCCCGCTCCATGCTGCTGCTGCCGCCGCCGCTCCGTGCCCGCCGCGCTGCCCTCCGCTCCTCCGCCCGCCCCTCCTTGTCGCCGCCCCCGCCCCGCCCATTCCCGGGGCATCTCGTCTGATCCTGCCGCCCCCAGACCCCGCAGTCCCGGCGGGCTGGCGG
>VYZX01008329.1:305222-348380 GCA_013401335.1 Brachypteracias leptosomus | reverse complement strand
CCCGCAGTCCCGGCGGGCTGGCGGTGACCCCCCTCCCGCACATCCCCCGGGAGCCCCGCTCCTCCCACGAGGGCACCTCAGGAAAACGCCGCACGAAGAGCCTGCAGCTCGGGCGCGGAACCGGGACGCGGCTCCGGCTGGGACTGCAGGCTTCAGCCAATGCAACGATATTTATTTTAAACAAAAAAGGACTTAATTGTTCAGCTTAGAAATGACCATAATGATATTTCTTCCATGAAAGGGTTGTCAAGCCCCGGCCTGGGCTGCCCAGGGCAGTGGTGGAGTCCCCATCCCTGGAGATGTGGTGCTGAGGGCAACTTGACAGCGCTGGCTTAACAGTTGAACTGGATGATCTTAAAGGTTTCTTCCAACCAAGATAATTCTATTATTTGTTTCTATGATGATCCCTCATCCCCTTTCCTGCTCACAAAGCTGCTGTTCAGTGACTCACTTTTGTCTGATGGCTTTTTGAACTTTTCTGGTCCATCATACACCTGCTTTCAGCCCCTGCAAACTAATGCTCAGCGTTTCATTTCTTATTTTTAGTGACCTGGACACGTTTAACTCTGCTCCTCTGACCTCTGCCTTCCTCTCCCATAGGTGATGGACATGGCAGCCCACATTGTCAAGGGACAGAGGGGCAGAAAGTCCTTGCTGAGCATGGCTTCTGTGGTACTGGAGAAAGCAGAGCTTTCAGCCACTTCAGTCTTGAAGCACCCACAAAGTCACAGCCATTTAGCTAAAGGCAAATCTGCAAGGGGGGAAGCTGCTCTCCAGAGTGAGGAGCGTCCCTTGGATCCTGGCACAGCCCTGAGTTAGACAAGATCTGAGCTGCCTGGAAGGCACTGAGCAGGAAGGTGATGTTTTCAAAATTACTGCAGAGACAGGGGCTACAGCTTTGTTCTACATGACTGAAGTTCACCTGCCCAGGTGAGGCTGTCTCCAGACCACAGATCCTTTCTGCAGGGAGCCCTGGGAATGAAAATCCCTATATCGATATAAAATACCATCAGCACTCGTGCTGGTGTGTAAGCATAGAAAGCACTTGGGGCTGTAGGCATGAACACTACCACAAATGGCTGGAAAAGAAAGTTCCTCACCTCCTTCCCCAGCTGTGTTTACACCAGAAGGACACTGTTTGTAGAAGCTGGCAGCAGGGGATTAGCTACAGCAGAGCCCTGCTCACAGGGACAGGGAGGGCCGGGCTCTCCTCCAGCCCTGCACTGTCACAGCCATGCTGCCACCCCAGCCAGGTGACATCCAACAGCCCAGGGGAGTGAGCAGCCCTGAAAGCAGGGACTGTGAGCTGGTGCTAGGCACTGCTTAGTGAATGCAGGACGTGTTACCAACTTATTACTCCACCAGGAAATGTCACCGGCGTCCCTTGTCACTCCTCCCCAGCTTTGCCATGAGAGCAGGGATGGAATTTCTGCCCCAAAGCCAAGTAGGCATTGAGAAAACAGCCGTTTTTCAGCTTGAATCCCAAGGTCATTTGGATGTGTGCACTGCAGCAGAGCCTGTGGGAAAAGTGCAGGGCTTGGCTGAGGAGGAAAGTTCATCAACATGTTCTCTTTTAGTAAGTACCACCTTTCAGAGATGCCCTGACTGCACCCATACTGTAGAGATGGAAGCTCATTTGCCACAGTTAACTGGAAAAAATATTCTTTACAAAATGAGGACTGGCAGGGGAAAGTAACTGCAAGCTGCCAAGCATGGTGCCAGCATCACTCAGGACTGTGGGATGGAGCAGGGCTACACCAGGCTCATGGGAAATCAGCAGGAATAGGTAGCAGGTAATTTATACACTAAAACTCAATTTCTGAAGCCACCAAAAGGTGAGATTTTCCAGGCTCCCAAAGCTTTTCAAGTGCTAAATCTGGGTAAAGCTCCCCTGGGCAGGCACAGTGGGTCCAGGCAGAAATAAAATGCTTCAGTGTGCAAATTAGCAACTGGGTGCAAAGCTGTCCATGGGCAAGGTGAGCTCTGGTTCACATAGACCATTTCACCTCCACATCATGGGCTTTTTTAGCAGCCACTTGAAAAATACCTATTTTGCCTGGAGAACATCCCACAACATATTTGAGGTCTGACTTCTGGTTTAAAGCATCTGTAGCATAAATGGTCCCAGTGTGAATACATGGTGCTTTCTAATGGTCTCTTGTGGGCACAGCCTTACTCAATGTGTCATCTACACTGGGAGGACAGAGGCCACTTAGAGCCTATATTGGAAATTACAAGGTAACAAATATAGCATGTAGGTAGTTTTCTGCCAGAAGAGCTGTTAGCAAAGGTCAGAAAGAGGCAAATGGAACCGAACTGGCCCCATTGACTGGGAATGGTGCAGTAAGGGGTTTTTGGTGGTTTCTTTCTGCTTAGCAAACATGTGCGCTGCAGACTCAGCTCTTTCCAGGAGTGTCAACACCAGGACCACAGAGCACATTCATTGCACACAACTGTGAGAGCCTTAGAAATAAGGCTTGGGCTGATTTTAATTGACCTGACCCTGATCCACTTTATCCATCTTTACCACTGGCTTAATCAGGTGGTTGCAGTAACTGCTGTGCTGTTGATGGTCAGTGAATGCTTTCCTGCAGAGAACACCACATTTCCTACAGCCAGGAGGCTCAACAAGAACAAGTCTTATTTAGTGGCTGACGGTGACTTCTCACCTTGGAAGCCAGAGGAGCACAGACAGGGACTTCTGTTCCACTCAAATCCTTGCTTGAATATTTATGTCAGCCCAACATTTCAGACTTCATTTGCTTTCCCTTCCATTTTGGTCATGCTTTTGAGTCACTTGTAAAGATGGACAAGGGAAGCAGCTACTCATCTGTGCAGCCTGCCTGCAGCTCTGGTCTCTGCTGCTGATTATTTATCTTTTGTATTTTTAGGAAAATCCCAGGCAGCAGAGTAGGGGTAAAACTGATCTTGGAAGCTATTCCAATGCTTGTTTCCCAGGAGCTATATTTAAACCCTTTCTCTTGCCCCCTGAGTTTAATACCAGCTGTGTGTCAGGGCTGCTGACACCTGCAAGCAGCTTTCCAAAAAGAAGTGTGCTTATGCTGAGCTTAGCTTTAAAAAAAAACACAAAGACAACCAATGAAACCAAACCACAAAAAACCTCAACAGTTTTCTGTTCTGTGTTGGTTTTTTTGGGTATTTTTTACCAGATACCAAAGAACGTCGCACTACAGCCCATTCTAAGTGACTAAAGGAGGAAAAAAGTACTTAGGTTAATTCATTCGACCAGCAAGATATTGTAAATGCTGCTGTCATTTATAAACACATCATACTGGTATAGTGGTAGTTTTTGCAAGAGTAGATGCTCTCAGCTCAAACATCCATTGCTTCTGCAAAATTTTTGTTTTTTAGACAAAGCCTTAACTTATCTCAGCATTTCCCATTTAACTCCTGCAGCTTCCCCACAGGGCAGGGGAAACCTCTGCCCCAGGGTGAGCCATCACCAGTCCCCATGGAGTCACTGGTGGGAACTCAGCTGCAACCCATCTGATTCCTGCTGGGGATCACAGGAGCCTCTAGTCAATGGGAAAGGCAAAAACACAGCTGAGAAGCCACCCTGCTCCCTGAAGAGACTTCATTTCCCCTCTGCTCTCAAAGGAGCTGGAAGGAAACCCAACACTGGCCTTGAAAGCAGGGACAGGTCCTGCATCACACCACAGTCTCAGGCAGGCTTCCCCCAGCTCTCCATCAGCAGGATGTGACGGGCTTTTCCTAAGAATATTCGTGCAACTGCAGCCCCAAGAGCATTATATACTCCATCTTAAAGGTCTTTTCCAGCCTAAATGATTCTATGATTCACTTCAGAGGGCTGATGGCTGCTTAGGCACACCTAAGAACTGCTGCTGGGCAGACCTTGCTGGGGGCTCCTGCCTGGCACTGTGCTTAAGGAAACCACAAACCTCACCCTACTAAATATGCAGTACCAGTCTGGGAACAAAGACCTGTTAACATCCACCATGGAAACTCCCCCAAGATGGACCCCAGGGTACAGATGAGGCTCTCCTGTAAACAGGTGGCATTTCAGGCCGTTTTTGAGCAGCACAGAAATGCACACCCAGTGATGACAACATGCTCAGCACAGACACTTGGGCACACGGGAGCATCCCAGAGTGCAGCCACCAGCAGAGCCACGTGGGCTGCTGCAAGCCGGGCACGCTGATCCCCTAACCGGATTAAGGCTGTAACACAGAGGGCCAATTCACACCGAGCAGCAGGCACAGTAATGTGTGTCAATCTATTCTGAGCATCTCCTGGACCAGAAAGGCTGCCTGGGTGGAGCTATGGGGCAGCCAGGCTGCTGCAGGGCTATAGCACAGCTTTAAAGGTGATACATCAGGGAAGAGGTAGAGAAACAAGTGTCAGTGCTTTGGGCTGTGGAAGAGCAGTGGTCAGGGTCTAGCAGTATTTCAGACCTGGAAATAAGGATAGATGCAGCCTTGCCATCACCCAGCTCTCCAGATGAGAGGGTGGAGGTAGAGCCGGCACTCACAGGCAAGAGGAGCACACAGCCCCTGAAGCATTAGGCAGGAGCACCACCCTTCCCTCTGCCCAACCTGCTCTGTCAGCCTGTTTCTCAGTATTAAATCAGGTATGCAAGTTCAAGACTGAGGGTAACATCACCACAAATGAAAGCAGGGTTCACCTTGCCATGCCACAGAGGTGAGGTGCAGACAGCTTGTCTCCTCCTGGGCCCTCAGGCTCTGGCTGCCCTTTGATTTCTCCTGTGGGTAAAGAGGAGGTGACTCCATCCTGTGGAAAGACATGTCCCTGTCCCTTCTGTGCCAGCACTGTCAAGAGGAGCTGAGAGCAATCTGAACCAGCCACAGCAGCTAAGTCAGAAGCTTCACTGGGATATGACCTCTTCCCAGGTTAAGACCAACATCATCCTGAGGAGGCCAGGAGATAAGATGGTGGGTAAGTGTAAGGCTTTCCTGGCCAAGTGCAATGGAAGAAACCCACCACCTTCACCACAATAGATGATGCCTCAGACACTAGAGGAAAGCTTTGCTGCCAGGGAATTACTGATCCTGATCCTACTTGCAAGACTGAAGCCACCTTCCTACCAGTAGCTGACTGGGATGGGAGGTCCCCACTCCTGACCTGCTACCTGGGTCAGTGCCCAGAGTCCTCTATCACATGGGACATCTCAGAAGAGCCCAGCCCAGGCACACACCAGTCCCTCCCTGTCCCGGCCCTGCTTTTCACAAAGTGGAACCCAGAGACAAGAGCAGGATGTAAGCCAGGCGTGCTCCAGCAGGTCCCAGTGGATCCTCACAGGACACGGGGGTGGGTTCCAGTACAGCTCAGTCCAATTACTGGTGATAAGGAGGTGGGGACACATTTCTCTGTTTGTTTGTTCCTTAAATAAACACATCCCCTATTGAAGGCACTGGGTGTAACCGGGCTGGGACTCTGTGCTGCAGCTCTGCTGCCTCGAGCAAAGCCTCTCAGGAGCACTTGGAAGAGCCAAGGGATAAGGCAGAGCAGAGTCATTGTCAACATTTTGAGGAAGGGAGCAGCCTGTGAGGACAGAAGGGATTAGGCCCTTCTTCCTTTGCTGAGGTCACTGCCTTCCTTGTAGACACCACGCACCATCAGAGACCAAGATCTGCACCCAGATTCAATCCAGCCTGGCACAACGTGCTTCTCCTGAGGGTTTTTAGCACAATCTCAAATGTCACAGCTCACCTGCAGGTCAAAACCTCCACAGAAGCAGCAGCAGTGCCCAGGCTGGGGCTGGAACATGGTTCCAATGCTCAACTTAGACCTACCTGACCTGTTCCACAGAGCTGGACAAGCCCTTTCTGTCCTGGCTCAGAGCGCCGTGAGGCAGTGAGGCAGCTCATCACACTGGGACCTGCTGGGGAGGAGCAGAGGGAAGCCTGCCAAACCCCATCTGGAATGACTCCCCTATGCAACCCTTCCTTCAGCACTTCCCTTGAGGAAATTCCAGACAGGTCAGGCTGCCCTGCACTATCCAGGGGGTCACTGAGCAAGGCAGTGCAGATACAGCTCCTGGGGCCCATCTGTGGCCAGTTAACACACACCTCTATTCAAATCCACTCTCTTAATGAGGACCAGGAGTCACACGGGCTGACACCTCTGATTTTATCTCTGCAAGGCAGGGCCCAGGGAGCCAAAGCTTGTGCAGTTTTACAGATATTCAAAGCTCTGCAGCCCCAAAACCACAGTGCTCCCCCAGCTCTTCCTCTCATTATCCAAGGCTGTGTTGGGAGCAAAGTTCCACCCTCACAGACCACTCCAGCTATGAAGGAGCTGGATCAGGTTTAACACCCTGTCCCATGGACAAGTACTGTCTAAAGTTGCAGAGTCACTGAGGACCCCACATGGATCCCCTGGTCAGGGTGTTGTACACACATCTGGGAGCTGGGACCAGTGGGAAGAAGCTTCTTCCAGCCCTAGAGAAGACCTTGTGTTCCCAGGCTTTAGCTGCACGTGTTGCATTGGGGGGGGGCTGAGATGCCCCCCAGCCCCCAGCATAAGCAGGTAATTAGATTACGAGTGCTTGGCCAGACAGTGCCACCCGGGCCACGGAAGGACAGGGAGGAACCCAGGACAGCGTTTCTCAGAAAAGCTGTGACGCTGCAGGGCAGCACCGTGCGCCCCATCCCCACTGCAACGGCAAAAAGAAAAAGGGAGAACACTTGTGCCCAGCCCGACCTTCTGGGAGATGCTTTGGTTGGGATCGAGCACCAGAAACCAGCAGCGTAACATTGCCCCCCGCAGGCGCTTTCTGATACCACAGCCTGAGCTCACGGGCAGGACAACCCCACCCTCCCCAGCCCCCAGCGCAGCTCCCCTGCCCAGGGCAGGGCCCAGCTTGGGAGCTCCCAACTCCTGCTGAACCCCATGCCACGTCTCACCTCTCCGCAGGGAGCCAGGCTGCTTTCTTCCCCAGGGATCCAGAGGGTCAGCTTTGTGCTTCTTCAAAGCTTTTACTTGAGCTCTCAGCCCTTCACTGCACAGTCATTTTGGGTGGAACTGGAGGAACAGGGATGGGAGGAGGGCTGGTCAGCTGCTTCAGGGGTGCAGGAGCCACTGTGTGAGACAGGTCACACGTGGGGAGGTGCTGCCTGTGGGGCCCCTCAGCACAGGGGGGAGAGAGCATCCCATCCATCCCCAAACTCACTGCATCAGGGATTTAGTGCTGGGTTATTCCGCTTGTACAGGCTCTGACCAAGCCACCCTGCTCAGGCTGTAGCACAACAGTGCCAGAGCCAAAGGGGGTCCCCAATCTTCTCAGCAGCACTGGGGGACCAGAGCTAAAGAGTCCATCATTGTCCCTTACCTTCATCTCCACCCTAATGCAGGCCAGACACTCAGTCTGCACTCCTTCAGCACAGGTCAGAGAGAGCCTGAGACCCCCAGGTGAGCTTAAATAGAGCCCATGGGCCCATGGGTATGGGGACAGGTGAGGCTGGTCAGGGCCATTAAGGCCTATTAAGTGTTCTCAGGGCTCTGACGTTTGCCCTGTCCCATCCTGCAAAGCCAAGCTGGGAGATCTGCCACCCTGACCCAGTGAGGCCTCATGGAGCTGTTAAACCTGGCAGACAGCAGGGTTTGGTCCTGGTGTTGGTGGCTTTGAGTGATACAGGAGCTATTTTCATGCCCAGATTTAGGATCTGGAGAGTAAAGCAGTAACATAAATTATCCTCCCTGGTTGCAGGAAGAGGTTGCCATCCCACCTTGCGGTACCAACTAGGGACTGGCTGATCCCACGCTGAGTGTCACAGCACTCACGCATGGGGTCCTACTCCCAAGAGATGTTCACTCCTCAAACTGGGCTTGCAGATCACCAGCAGAAATATCAACGTGAGGGGCTATTGCATCGGGTGCTATTAAAAGCAGAAATAGAAGGAAGAGACAAAGACAGGTGAAGGGGAGAAGAAGCAGAGGGAGAAGGGGAACAGCCAGATGCTCCCACCCATCTCCCCAGTGCTGTCTCCCAGCAGGGACAGTGCTGCTGGGGCACACTGTGGGGGCTGCCTGGCTGCTGCCCCCGTGGAAGGTGTCTGCAAGCCCCAGGACAGACTAGGCACAGCCTCACGCTCCAGCAAAAAATGTTTGAAGAGAAACCGATCCTCACTGTGTCAAGCTGGAAATGTTTGGAGACGCTTTAATTTATCTAACCCAGGGCCCTGACCCAATTAATATTCTATAGGATCTCCTGGAGCTCTTGTTTTGTTCAGTTCTTGGCTTCAAGAGCTGCAGGAGAAATTGAAAACAGATCATTGGGAAGCAAACAGCTTCAGTTTTTAGACAGCTGTCTCTAGTGAAGTTGGCTTCATGTCCAATCATTCCCCGGGTGTGATGCAAGCCTGGCTATAAAAAGTTTCTCCCCAGTGGAAGTAGAAAAGCTTTGCCTGAAAGCAAAAGGCAACTATCCAGGAAGGGTGCTGAGCAGGGAAGGAGCCGGCCCGGCTCACAGCCCCGGCACCGCGGGCACCACCCTGAGATAAACCCGTGTGGGCACCCAGCGAAGAGGCGCCGGGGGACACGGAGGGGGTGCCAGGGGCAGTGCGGGGGTACCGGGGGCGACGCGGGGGTACCAGGGCAGGGATGCTAGAGGGAGATGCGAGGCCAGGGGTGCAGCCAGTCACCAACGCCCGGCGGAGCGACCACGAGAGGGAGGCAGAGCCCGTGTGCTGCCGAGGCACCGGGGATGCAGGGCCGGTGGCTGCTGCGGAGCCAGGGATGCGGGGATGCGGGGCCGCCACCGCCCGCCCCACCCCAGCCCGTGGCTCCAGCCCCCCCCCGGAGCCAGGGTAATGCGGGGCAATGGGCCCCGATTCAGCTCCTTCAGGGGAGCACATGCGCTGTGGGAACATCCACCACCATTCATGGTCCAACAGAGAGATCGCCGCCCCAGGGACGTTTGGTTCGTCTGCTAGGCCTGGCTGGGGAAAGAGGATGGGCACCAGTTATAGCTGAAACCCTTCTGAGTCAGCCCCACACCAAGGCTGTGTCCCATTCCCCTCTCACACCAAGGGTATCGGTTGTGGGTGGGATGTCTTGCAGGTCAGCTGCAGGACTGGGCAGAGGGGAAAGCCTGGGAAGTCACAGTCACCTAGGCTGGAAAAGACCTTTATGATCATTGAGTCCAATCCTTAGCCTAACACTGACAAGTCCTGATTAAATCATATCCCCAAGCTCTACATCTAAATGACTCTTAAATACCTCCAGGGATGGGGACTCCACCACTGCCCTGGGCAGCCTGTTCCAGCGCCTGATAATCCTTTCAGTAAAGAAATTCTTCCTAATATTCAATCTAAACTTTCCTCGGTGCAACTTGAGGCCATTTCCTCAGCAGCTCCCGTCTGTAAATCAGGGGCAGTCACCCTGTTGTGCCTTACAGAGGATCTGTGCAGATACAACGTGTTCAGCAGTGGAGGAGCTTGAGAGGATGGTCTGTCACTCCCTGTGGCTGTATGTCCATCCTCTGTCAATGGTTCCAGTTCAGCCCCAGTTAACACCATGAAGAGTTGCTGGTCAGGTGGGATCAGGACCCCATCCCCATCATAGATTTGGCGCCCAATTGGGCCCCAAAAACACAACCAGTGAGCTCCCAATGAAACCACATCAGCAGAGGTGTCCTGTTAGCAGCAGGACAGCCCAGGACATTGTCACACTCCGCAAATCAATGGCCCTTTTGGATACTGCTGACACACCACTGCTGAAAGACCTGAACATTTACTGACAGCAAAGAGACTGGGCACTAGTGGGGCCAAACAGGACTGGCAGGGAAGAGGCAGCCGAGAAGCTGCAGCAGAGGTGTGCTGGCTGCCAGGGGCCAGGGCCATGCCAGGGCCATGAAAGCAGCTGGAGAGGGGGAAGAAACTCAGGGAAGCTTCTTGTGGAGGTGTTTTTTAAATCACATCATGCCAGGTTCAAGTGTGGACTTTCCAGTGGCACACAGAACTGGCTCTGTGATACACAAGTGGCCCAGACAGTGACTCATGGTAGTCCAGTGACATTGTAAACACACAATTTCCAGTGAACCAAAGACTTCTGAAAGAAAAACCTTAGGTCAACCTGGTAAATTGTCAACCTATAGAAAACCACTCCTTGCAAAACCCAGCTTTTTGAGGGATGCTGCACAGAGGGTGGCACTGGTCCCCTGGCACTGTCAACGCTCTCCGTGCTCTGCCAGGGCAGTGCCAGCCCCGCTGCCGCCCAGCGTTTGTCTGCCTCGTGGCTTTCCAGGAAAAAGGCCGAGAGCCCCGGGCTGCCTGCCCCGCTCACCAACAGGGAGGGCAGAGGAATGCAAACCAGGCCAGAGGACTCATTCATCCTCCCCACGCCCACCCTTGGTGCGTTCCAGGCAGTCTTACTACAATGCAGCATTTTGTGCGCTGCAATCCATCCCTACATACGCCCGTCTCTCATCCTCTGCCAGCACTTACTCTCCCGAGGCACCTAGAGCTGAGTCTGTAATAAATCAGGCAGCAGCCTCCCTCCAAGACACGCACACCCTGGGTTGCTCTGCTGGAAAATGCATGCCCAGCTTTCCACGGGAACACCTGTGGCAGCCGTGACCCAGCATGAGGTATCACCTCCCCGGTGAAAGGCACGTTGCTGCTCAGACACTGTCTCTATGGCTGGTTTGCTCTGCTCCAGCGTTTTTCTTTTCCCTATATGCAGCAGGGAGATGGTTCCTGCACACTGATCCCTCAAGCTCTGGGTGCCCTGGTCAGGCTCAGTGCTCCCAGAGTGAGTTTGAATCCATCAGCCTCTGAATCCAGTGATGCAGGTGCTGAATGTGGCCATTGCTCTCTGATGAGCAAATCCTCCCAATGCATCAATGGAGGCCGAGAGGGAGACCTGGGAATGGGCACATGCAGGGTGTGGTAGAGGGATGAGCTCCTGCCCAGCCACAGGCATCTGGAGAAACATCTCCAGAGGGAGAGGTGGGCACAGGGGGATTTTGCCTGGGGCTCCTCCAGCAGATCCAGCCCTGGGTGCAAACAGTTCTTTGCCAGCCACTGGAGTTTTGCAACAAGCAGCAGCACTGGTTGGAGCTGATTCGCTTCACTGAGACACTTGGGAAAGTCAGGAGAGTGACCAGAGCCAGGACATGGGGTGTGGGAGGGTGGCCACACTCCCAGAGACATCCAGAGAGCATGGCCAGGTCCTCAGCAGCAGGGTCAGCACATGGTCCCACCACAGCACAGTCCCAAAGTGAGGAGCTCACAGCCCCAAGCTCCCCACACTGCACAGGGGAGAATGGCCCAGCCTAGGTCAAACACATCTGGCTTTGCTTTGCACGCTGCTGAGATTTGTTTTGTTGGGTTTATTTTCATGTAGATCCCCAGAATGCAGAGACAGGCAGGAAAGTGAGAGCTGAAAGCAAACAGGAAAAAGGCAGGTTCTCTTGATTTCTATTTTTAACACTGCAAACAACATTAGTGTCATTATATTTAGAAAAAAAAAAAGTTGGAGTGTTTCCTGCCTCCCCTTTCAATACCTTCAGCTATTTCCTTGCAGATGTTTCCAGGGGCCAGGGCTCAGAGGCAGGAGGATTGAGTCTGGGTTCTCACCCCACAGCAGAGCCCAAGAAGGAGAAGATCCTGGGAGAAGAAAGCTGGCTCAAAGTGGGTGCCTGTAGCCCTGCATGGGGACAGGGAGGACAACCAGGCTGTGGAGGACATGGCCAGGTCCAAGCAGAAGCTGCTTGTCACTGCAGAACCTTCAAGCTGCCTCTCCATGAGTTGTAGCACCTTTGGTGTCATCAAGGGTGGCATAAGGGTGAATGTAGTGGAAGGGAAGGCACAGCAGCACTGTCCTAGCACGGGTTTAGGGAGAGAGGCTGCTGCAGCCACGGCTGGAGGCACATTCTGCCCCACCGTGGGGACCCCAGGCCGAGCAGAGCATCCCTGGGCCAAGATGCTGGACAAGGAGGCTGCTCTGCAGCAGAGGTTGCACAAGGTTGCATGAGTCTCCTCTCATGCCTGGCACCACCTCTGTGATGGGGATCACATGAGTCTGGTGAGCAGTGGCAGTAGCAAAGTGAGATCTCAAAGGCAGAGCTGCATGTAGGGGGTGGCTGGTGTCCCTTGGAGCCAGAGCCTCTCACGTGTCCCTGCTCCTCTCGCATGTACCAGGCTGGTTTGGCTTCATCTGCTCAGCTCGGAGGATCTTCCCCTTTGCTTTGACAGCTCTCGGCTCATTGCCTCGCACTCAAGGGCTGCGGTTTGCAAAGCATTTGTGTTTAACTCTCACAGAGGCAATCCAGAGCATGTTTTCTGGGTGGCAGGCCAGCAGAGTGGCTTCGCCTGTGCAGGCAGCAGACCACATCTCAGCAGGACCAGGGGTGCAAAGAAAACCAGAGTTTGAATGCAGCCAGCTTCTGGCAGTGGACAGTGCAGCCAACCGCTGGGCAATGGCTCTCCTGACGCCAGCCACGCTGTGCTGGATGTGGTTTCCAGCAAAATCACAGCACAGGGAGACCAGAATTTCTCCACGTGGCCTGGGGAGTTCTCTGCCCCAGGAAAGAGATGGAGATTCTGTTGGAAATACAGTACAGACAGCCAAAAGCTCCTGAGAACATCCCCTCTAGTTAGTGAGGGCTGAAGAGCAGCCTGGCTGCCCCATGCACCCACTGCTCTCCATGCTCTAAGCTGCTGCTTGGCAGTACCTGTAAGAGATGTCATCCTTTACTGGGCACAGCTCGAGCAGGGAGAGCCGATGTCTGTCCTGGCCACAGTGCCAGGGCTGCTGGTCTGCACTCCCCTTCCTGGAGTTTGTCCTATGACAGGCTCCTCTCATGCCTTGTGAGATGCTCCCCGGGGGCTCTGGCTGGCTCCAAACCAGAGAGAGAAGCCTGGCCAGGAGCAGCTCCTGGGAGCTAAGCCACAGCCAGGCTGCCATCGCCAGCCCTGGGCAACCAGGTGCAGACAGTCCCATTGGTCAAACATTCCCTTTCTATATTTCTGTTCCCAAAATCCTGCAGCAGGTGGAAACACAGCCCTAAAAGGTCTTGATTTGAGGACTACATGAAGGATGTCCTGCAATTCCCAGTACAGCCCATCCCATCCCAGTTCCCAGCATGGCTGAGGGCAGGAGGCAGTCCCGCTGCAGCTCCACCATGAGCTGCTGGGCTTTGTCCCAGGGCGGAGGCGATGGCTGTGGGCGGGAGCTTTGCTCTGGTGACCCTCGGCAGGAGCTCCTGATATTTTTCGCCTGGGCCTGCAGGGATCTGGGCCACATTCAAGGCACACATGGTTTTCACAACACTGCCCTGCCCATCTTGTTGACATGTCTCTGCAGATGCTCCCAGAGCTCTGTGGCCAGCTCGCTGGGGCAGCAATGCTCCGTGATGTTCGGCAGCCTCCTCTCACCCCGGATTGTCTGAGCTCTCAAAGGGAGCCCACCAGCAGGGTCCTTGGAGAAGCCGTTCCCAGTGGTGCAGTCAGAGCCAGGGAGCTGCCAATCTCCGTGCCAGAAACAGAACTGGACCAGTTATGCAAGTGGAAAAGGCAATCCATGGTGATGGGGACCAGCCCAGAATGAGCAGATGCTAATCCAGAACTTGACACGTCCCAGTGAGTCACGAGTCATGGGCTGGCTATTCTTTTTCTTCTCTTTTTTTTTCCTCTTTTTTAAAAAAATCATTTAAAAACTTTACCCAGAAAAGGAAAAAGCTTCCAGAACAGTCTCTCTGCCCACAACTGGGAGGGTTGTGGGTGCAGGGACCCCAGGCAGACAGGGCTTTCACAGCTGACAGCCAACGGAGTCCCATTAAACAAGAATCAGGGGGTTTTCCTGCAACTGCTGATCAAGCACCTCATGGGAGAGAGGTGGGGTGGCTGCAGCACAGCAGCAGCAGGTGGTGGCTGTAGCTTGCAGTTTCACTCTGCCAGGTTAAGATGAAGCCATCACCACAGAAGATGGAGACATCACCTTGTTTGACGGTCAACAGCAGCTCGGAGCCTGCAGAGCAGCTGAAGCAGGAAGGTGAAGTGCTCCTCACTCCAACTCCTCCTGCCCTACAGTGCTGGGGCACAGGTAGCTCCCAGCCCAGGGGCTCCATTCATCTTCTTTTCCTATTTTGGCCTCTCTACCACTGTGTTTTCTGGGGATGCTCTCCTGAGAAGAAGCCTGGGTGGTGGGAGACTTTTATGATGGGGTTTTCCAGTCTTCCTGTGGAATAGTGGGACAAAAATGAGACTCACAGCCCTTCTCCCTCCCTTTCCTCAGCATGTCAGGGAAAACACCCGTTCACAGGAGACCCCCATGCCCCAGGACACCATCCCTCAGCCTCTGCTTGCTTTCTCAGGAGGAAACTCCTGCTACCTCCAGATGGCTGCAAGCACCAGCATTGTGGGGACTTGCTGCAGGGGATCTCTCAGGTTGCCCTTCCTCCAACTGATCCGCTTCTGTGGGTGCAGTTTCCCAAAACACAGCCATGCCTTTGAGGAGGAAGCATCTCTCCTGTGTAGATTGACATGGCTTGGGCTCAGCCAGCATGAGATCCAAAGACACTATCCCCTCCAGCTCTGTCCCCATGGTCCTGCAGGTCTCCAGCCCCCCATCAGTGCATATGCAGAGCCCCTGTCTGGGCTGCTCTGGATACCAGTCCACCCAACCTCCCCCCACAGCATGGGGGGCCAGTATAACCCAGTCTGGCTATAAAGGGCCAGTCTTGGCTCTTGCTCTGAGGTCAGAGCACACAAGCAGCCCAGCCAAGCAGCCCGGTTGCTTTTCATTAGCCTCAGGACCTGCGTGAGGCAGCCACCTCCCTGCTCCTTCGTGGGGGATTCTGGGGCCACCAGTTTGCAATTAGGCAGTCGCTGCTCTCCCACCCCCGTAGCACAGGTCACCCTGCCCCGTGGGCAGCCTGACAGCCGGGCCAGAGCGTGCCCAAGCCAAACACCTTTTACAAATCATTCTGCATAGTTCGCATTCTAGGACGGTTTATGAGCATTTCTGCTTCTCATATTGATCAGGGCTGGAGCCGAAGCAATTACATTCATCAGAAATAATTTCCCCTGATTTTGAGTCATTTTTGAGCTGGTGCCCACCTCCTCCACTCACCCCTCAGCACGGGCAGCTCTCCTTGCTCGTGGTACATACTTTCCAGGCGACATCGTTGCTTTCATAACCATCGAGAGACCGAGAGGTTTGTTTTTCTCAGCTGGATCCCACACACATTAAAGGTTTCAGTCGTGTCTTTATTGACTTGGCTGGGGATGTAGACAAGAGGAGCTGGTTTCTGTGAAGTCCATGCTTGGGAGATGTCTCCAGATGTCTCTGGAATCAGGAGAGGCATAGAGGAAGACTGGGGGCCTAGGACCCCTCTGCCCACAGAGACATCACTGGCCTCAGCCTTTCTAGTCTTACTCAGAAGATGGAGAGTGAGCCCAGTCCTTGCTTTATTCCCTGGGGTAGAGGTAGGAAGTGGGACTCACCTCCAAAGCTTTTGGCACAAGCCCTGGGGAGCAACAGGAGGTCCTCTCACCAACTGGTTTCAGGTGGTGACCAGTCTTTTGGTTTTTTAAGTGCTGGGCTTGAATGAAGCACTGGCACAAGATAGGTGAACTGGCAGCTCTCCAGTCTCCCCAGAGCAGCTGACCCTGCCAAGCTCTGCTGATGAGCCCAATGTCTAAGCTGAAAGCTCCTTCCCTGCATGAACCAGACTCCTTCCAATCAACAAGGGTGCTAAGAAGTGCCTGCTGCATAGAGTCTTTGGGAAGGTCCCAGCAACAACAAGGAGTTTGCAAGGAAGTTGTGCAGAACACCCACTGGAGACATGCCAGCTGAGGAGGGCCATCTTTGACCCGTTGTTCCAGCATCCTAGATCCAAGCACCCACCAGCTCACAGTGCTCCTGCTGCTGCTGAGCCGAGGCCAGCCCTGGGGAGGCAAAGGGCTGTAACATTTGGGAATAAGCACAACCAGTGTCACCCAAACCTCTTCCAGCACCACCTGCTTCCCAGGCACAACACCTGCTGCTGCTTGGGTGCAGCACTTGCACCCTCAAAGGTTTTCCAAAAGTCACATAAAAGAGAGCTGGAAGGAAACACAGACATCATCTAACCTCTCCTGCTTGAAAGCAGAGCTGACTACAGTTCCAAGGTGAGTTTGGTGAGACCTAAGAGCATCACTGGCTGTACCTCAGTCCATGCCTCAATCTGAAACCTATCTGATACTGCAAGGGATATGACAGCTGCTTGAGAACACAGAGCACACTTGAGCAAGACAAGAACCGAAGGAAAAACACTGCCTATTTTAGCCTGAAACCACAAGAAAAACAGAGATAGTCAAAAAGAATGAGCAATCCGATCAGGAAACATGAGTTAGCCATGCAGCTCCATGGAAAATACCGTGGGCCTGTCAGTTACCACACAGGGCCAGGATCTGGGGTTTATATCTTGTCTGAAAGACAAAACTTCTAGTGAGGTTTTTTAGAAAGAAGTTTATATTTGATGATGCTTGGTACCAGAAATAAACTCTCAGAGGATCATAATGTTTGATACGTGATGATTTCTGACACTGTTTTCTAAATATTAATGGAAAGACTAATCTGGCTGAAGTTTCCAAGCTTTGTTTTAAAAAGTCTGAATCTTTGGGTTATCTGGATGTTTAACTTAGGGGGACAATTATTAATTGCTCTTGTCTGGACTGCAGAAAAAAAAATCACACAGCATTACTGCCCAGGGTTTGATATGTCTATTAAGAAAACGTGTTGTCTTTTCACAACAGCTGATACAAGACTGGGCTGTAATAATAAGGAGCCCCTTAGTCTGAACGATGAGATCTCGCTACAGTTTTGGCCAAGTAAACCCCTTCTTGGTTGTGATTGTCCATTTGCTCCCCATGTAATCACTCAGCTCCTTCCTCTTGGCAATGTCAGACTTTGAGACCAGAACCAGGACCGAGTCCCATTTATCAATGCTTCTTCTAATGAAGCCTACTTAAAAATGCCTGGGAAATGGGTGAAGGATCAAGTTCCCCATCCGAATGGCCCTTTCTCCTTGGTAGAGGACAGTGTCTGGCTGCTACTCGCTCCCTCACTGGCCTTGCCACAGTGGCTGGGAGCTTGGAGGGGTCAGCTGGTCCCAGATGAGGCCGAGGTTTTCTGATGTAGTTGCCTGACCATCAGAAACTGGACGGCAGCCCTGAATTCTTTTCTTGCAAGTCACTTGGACAGGCACCAGCTGGTAAATACTTTCAGTCTCTTCTAGCCTGGGTCTGGTGTGGAAGCAGTGACCTCAAGGTAAAAGACTGCCTGGCCCATCCCTTGGGGTGTCCAGTCCTCCCAGACTGGCTCCGTTCTCCAGTTAAGGTGTGAGAATCAGAGGGAACGAAAATGGCCAGACAGGGATGGAAATGGCCATCACCACCTCTCTCAGCTCTTGCTGTTTGAAACTGGAGCCGGATTCATTCTGGGTAGGAAACAACTTTCCCTTCCTGCCAAAAATGAAGGTATTTCAAAGTTTCCCAAAGCTGGGGTGTTTCCAGAAGTCTCATGAAAAACAGCCAGCAGCCACCCCAAAGTGTCCAACAGCTGAGGAAGACCTGAGACGCCTCCTTTACAGCTCAGGGCTCTTGGCTTTGCCAAGCTGGATGTCTGTCCACCTTTCCACCAGTGCTGTCCATCCTCCCTTGTAGTGGGGATTTGAGCCAGGAGTGCCCAGAAGCAAAGGGAATGTCCTTCCCACCGAGGTGGGGAGCTGGGCTCACCCTAGACCCTTGATTTCACTGGTGACACAAAGAGGAATAGAGACAGTAAGGACCCAGGAGAGCCAAGGTGCTCCCCTGCAGAGATGAACATCCAGACCTTGGTCTGACTTCAGCCAGCTCGAGGGAAGGTTTTCAACACATGGCACAAAGAAGGGGAGAGTCCTGAGCAAAGGCAAGGATGGAGGGAGAATGTGGTTTATATCCATCACAGATGGAGGCAATTTCAGCTGAGCAGGGTGCGCACATGAGAGCTTTGCAGTGTTATTCACCATGGCATGTTAAATGGCACAGACATGAAAAAAAACAGCTGTCCAAAATGTAAATTCACTGGGGCAGTTCCTTCATTTCTATAGAAACAGCAGCACTTGCCAGTGACTAACTCAAAAGGGATGTATTCAGATCCCTGCATCAACTATTTTCTTGCACAACTGACCACAAGAAAAAAAAACCCAAAACCCCCAAAACCTGACAATAATACCATGGAAACTGCAGAGCATAACATATGGACTTAATTACTAGCTGTGAAATCACATGTAAGGTACAGAACACATATGGGTATGTGCTCCAGAGGGGAAGGGTTATAACTATTTCTGGGATGAAATGCTGGTGCGAAGCTCTCGTGTGACTTTGCAAATCAAAACCTGCACGAGGGCTGCATCACCTTGCCAGGCTCTGCCTCCAGCCCCAGCACCACCGGCACATGGGACCTGGAGAGCTGGGAGAAGGGAACCTCAAGCCCATGTCACTCATAGAAAAGCCTCTGAAAAGGCAGAGACATGGTGGACTTTGGGGGCATTCCCAAAACCCAGCAAGGACTGCCAACGCCCTCTGAAGGGTGGGCAGCTGGCCAGGCACAGGGTGGCAGATTTAGTCCCTCTCCAGCTGCTTGACACTCTGTCACTGCCTGAGCTCTGCTGGCTCCCTGCTGATGTCATGTCATCACAGTGATGTCACACCATCACAATGTCACCTTAGTGCAGCAAAATCTCAATGACATCATGTGTGCTTGTCCCAAACTGAGGGAGAGGGTAAAGAAGGGATCCCCACCACAAGAGCCAAACCTGTACCCAGGAGAGGGCAGGCTGGGGGAGGGTGGGGGGCGTAATTGTCAGTGGGCTCCCCTGGGTAGCCCTGAGCCCTGATGCCTCCCGAGCCCTCACACATGAAGCTGTTGGCTGCTCCTAGAGCTGCTCACTGAGGGTGATGAGAGGTTTTAATTTCCCTCACCAGCACTGTCACATGATTACCAACTGGGAAATGAAGCCATGCCCATTAATCAGGAGTTCCTAATAAACACAAGCCTGGAATAATTAAGCGAAGTGGCCGTGTCCCTGCGGCAAGGCTGGATCAGTGCCTTGGCTGCTCTCGAGCTGTCACTGACAGGGACACGGCAGCAGCCTCGGGCACGTCTGGCTGAGCTGCCACATCTGAGATGGGGCAGGCGGTAGGAGGGCACCAGCTCTGGGGAGCAGAGGAGAAAGCAGCAGCATGAGATGTGCCTCCAGCCTTTGGTACCAAACCTTCTGGCTCCTGAGCACCCGTCAGTAGGGTCTGAACCCCCCTGCTAGTAAGGACGGAGCAATGCATGGTCCTCACACCTCCCCTGTGATGGGCAGGGTTGGCCCTGGACCCCTGGGCAGGGCTTGGTCATGCCGGAGCTGGGGCTCCAACATGAGGAGCGGAGACTCCAGTGCTGGGATAAGTGACAGCAGCCCTTGGAAGGTGGCCTGGTATTTCCACAAGGTGCTGTGACCTCGTTAACAGACTGATTGCAGCTAATGAAGCAAAATCAAAGCGGAGAATCGGGGTGGTAACAGGAGAGCTCTGACCATGCTCTTCCCTGCCAAGCTCTGCCCTCCCTGCTCCTTGCCCTGGCTAACAGGCTATGGCAAGTGGCACAGCTGAGGTCGGGATTGCTGCTCAGGTGACTGAGGACTTGTTTTGCAAAAGCAAAAGGAAGGGAAAAAAGGCTGGAGGGAGGACAGGGCATCACTCCTAGTTGCATCATTTCAGTGCTCTGCTTATGTGGCACCCTGCCCCTCCTGCATGTTTGCCAACATATATCATAATACACGACATATAGCAACAGTTCTCATCATACCTGCAAGACATGGAGAGTCTGTGCACAGCCACCAGGATCCAGCACTCCTGGCCTCCAGAACACATCCTGCAAGCAAGGGGGGTGCAGGAGAGAAGCAAGAAGAGCTTGCAGGGCATCCCACATCCTTGTGGGAGCTCAGGCCTTTCCTTAGAGCTCTGGGCTCACAAATTCCTCTTCTTACCTATTGTGATAAGATCTGGGGGATGGGAATGTGGAGAAGAGATTCAGTTTCTTGAAGGTCTTGAGAAGTTCAGTTTTTTCTTTCCAAAGAGCCAGCCTTAACTGTCCAGATCCAGTGGTCACAAAGCTTGCAGAGGGCAGATTGGAAAGCAGCAAAACACTGGGAGGCAAATCCTGAGCACTCGCTCCTCTTCCCTGAAATGGGATTTTAAATTCTCATGATTACTTAAGCCAGTCATAATTTCTCAGGAGCTGAATTGGGGTTTACAAGGCTTGAAATCAGCAGTGCTTCTGCAGGGGCCAGTCTGCAACCCTCTCTGCATCAGGTACCCAGGGTAATGCAACATGATGTGCATCCAACCCCCCCAGCAGCCTCTCTGGTGGGAAGGGGATGCTGTGGCAGCACCACCACCACAGCAAATCCCTTTCATACTCTTACTGAGCCAGAGACATGGAGAGGGAAGGGCATCTTGACTACCTGGAGAGCTTGCCTGACAAACTGCTACAGCCTCAGTTGCTGGCAATGAAAAGCAAGTCACACACTGTCCTCAACAATGGAGGGGCAGGATCCTGTCCTTGCCTTGAGGGCTCTGCACAGTGTGGACATCTCACCCCTTTCACACAGCCTGTGCACCACGCTCAGCTTAAAATGTAAGGGTGGGTCCTCTGCTCCTGCTCAATGTCCCAGAGCAGATGGTGGCAGAGACAGCCCCGCCAAACCCCTCAAAACCCAGAAGAAAGACACCTGCTCTGTCCAGACAGACCTTGATCAGTAGGAAGATGAATGGACCTTCCCTCCTGGTCATGGTTAACAGTGGAGAGCCAGTTCACCCCGCCAGCCTGGATCCACAGCCCCTCTCCTGGGGGAATGTCCTTCCCTTGGCTCGCTGTCTCGGTGGACAGCACATTCTCACCTTGAGGGGAGTGGAAATGGCAGCTGGAATGTGGGCTGGAAAAAAAAAAGAAAGAAAAAAAAAAATAAAAAATCTTGAGGCTTGTCCAAACCTACTCATGTTTATATTGGAGCCTGTGAGTGACATCAGAGCAGAGAGAGTATAAACACCAGCAGAACCTGCTCTGGGCTTTAAAACCTGCGAACAGTCGCTGCCTCCAAACTGCCTGGGGGGGGATGAGCTGAAGTGGCGGAGGGGAGAGCAGCATGAGGCTCCAGCTGGAGAAGCAGCTCCTCTTCCTCTCCCTCCTCTGCATCCTTTCCAAGGTAAGGGAGACGGGGCCCTGGGGCAGCTTTAGCCTTACTCGGGGAAGCTCCTGGTTCTTGCAAAGTGCAATGCAGGGAGGACTGGGATGTTACGAGCCCGGTGGCCAACACCAGCCGGTAGACAGGCTGTATTTATGCAGTCCATGGGGGCAAAGATATGCTTGGGACAGACATCTGCAACTAAGCAGCAGGGTCGTAATGTCCATGGGCCAAAGAGGTCCGGAGTACAAGCGCACGGCACGCAGGAATGACAGCAATGTGCTCTGCCTGCTCGCCTGTCCCTGCAGCTCTCCCGGGGCTGTGGGATGTGTCCCTGTGAGCGGCAGCTCGGCGGTAGCGGCTCCTGCAGCCTCCTTGGTCCCTGCCCAGGCTCCTGAGGCAAGCAGCCAAGAAGCGAGCATCAGCCTCGGCACGACTCAGTGCCCCCCCCCCCCCCCGGGATGCTCATGCAAAGCCAAAGCCTCCAACAGGATTTGGGTTGTTGTGATTATTCTTTTTTTCTTATCTTGGACTCCGTGTGAAAATAGTTGCCTGTGCAGAGAACAGGAAAGTTGAAAAGTTTGGGGTATCACAGTTCCAAGTTCTCATTGCTACTTGAATCCCAAGGCAGACCTGCAAGCAGGAATACCATGGCAGCATTGTGCCTGTTTGACTCCTTTCCCAGACACTTAAGATCTCTGATAGGAGCCCCATTGTCATCTAAAGACAAGTTAATTAGATGGAGCAGAGGGATATGGATTAATGGAGTTGGCTTGGCTAATCTTTCTAAAACATTGATTTGTAATAGCAGCCTCCTGAAAGATGAAAAATGCCCTTGGCTGCCTGGGCAAGCTGTGACAGAGAAATGACTCTGCTCCAGGAGCTCATCAGTGCCTGGAGAATCACCAAGGCCCCTGATGCCTCCAGCCCAAACGTGGCTACCACAGCCAGTCCTTTGGTCCTGCCACGAGTCTCTCTCTGGTGTCTGCCACACTAATAATGCTGCTCATTGATAAAAGTAGGACAAGATCCAGATTGCCCAGCCTGTTTTGGATATATTTTGTCACCTAGCACTGACATTTCTACAGGCCCATAAAAACCGTCTGAACTGCTGCTGTAAATAGGGAACAGATAGCACACCAGTACTCACTTTCTCTAACTGGTCACATCAGACCTGATGATACCGGGAGAAATTAAGAGAAAGAAAAATGGTACCTGAATTCCACGTGGTCCAGCTGAACCCAGTGATCTCTCAGCAGAGACACTGGTGTCTGGACTGGCACAGGGCTGAATGTTTCAGTGGCCCCTTTGCTGAGCTGCAGATGCTGGCCGTGGGGCAAGCAGAGCGGCTGGGGCTGCTGTGCAGGACTCACACCTGCACACGCTGTCAGGCCAACACAAAGGATTCACTTCCAAACTGCAGAGCCAAATCATTTGGCTCCAGGCCCTGTAGGCAGCAGCCTTGTCAGGTGCGACATGACAGGAGCACAAGCGCTGCCTGCTAAAGCTCTTTGTGCCAGGGTAATTGTGCAAGCAGAATGAGCCAGGGATATAAACACCTCCCTGCCCGGGTGAACTCCTGCAGGCACATCCCTGGCAAACCCTGAGCTGAGCAGGCAGCAGCTGCTGTGGTGTGCAGCCCTGCTGAATGGACTGCTCAGGCTAGCTGGGAGGGGAAATGTCCTCAAAAACGTGTCCATCTCAGGGCTCCTCGCCCAGCAGCCAGGCCAGGCAGAGGATGCTGCATCCAGGGACAGGCACAGGAGGGAGCATGACCAGGGAGGAAGGCAGAGTGAGGTTCGCTTGGCTTCAGTTCCCCCACGCCCTGCTTCTTGGCATGAATGAGAGCTGTTAAGACTGTTCAGAGTGAGGTGCTGTGCCCTCACCATGTGCATCCAGCCATGCAAAGCCACATCTCCAGCTGGGCATGCTGCTTTCCCTCCTGCCCAGCTGCTTAGAGCAGTGTGTGGCTGCCTCCGGGGCCATCCCCTTAAATAACCACCACTGCCTGGGATGTTCACCTTGTAGCTCCACCTTCCTTCTGTGTATTCAGAGCAGTGGTGTGTTTAAGTTCCCATGCTGTAGAGTGCTGAGCATCCCTGATTCTCCCTAGTTTCCATAGGTGCCCCTCAGAATGCGCCCTAAGGAGATAGTAGCTTTCTGGGCTGCCTTGCTGTATTCCCATGGATTCGCAGAGCCTCTCTCCACTGAAAATCTGACCCCATGACTGAGAGGAAGTTACCTGACTGTCCCAGTGAAGCAGCAGCCGTTAGCCAAAACCCAACCTGTATGGACTCAGCCATGGCTTTGTCTCCACAGGTGTGTGCCCAGCTGTGCCGGAGACCATGCTACTGCCCCTGGGTGCCCCCCCGCTGCCCCCGTGGGTCCCCCCTGGTCCTGGACGGCTGCGGCTGCTGCAAGATCTGTGCCCGGCGCCTGGGAGAGCCCTGCGACCTCCTCCATGTCTGCGACCAGAGCCAGGGCCTCGTCTGCGACTACAGCTCAGTGCCCGTGGGGACAGGAGCCACCTGCAACTGTGAGCACAGGGGTGTCCATGTCCCACCCAGCCCATCTCCAACCGGGGCCCCCACCAATGCCAGACAACCCACAGAGCTTTCAGGGAAGTAGCTAAGGCTCCAAAAGCAGCTTTGCGGCTGATGCACATAGCTTGGTTACAAGGGCTGTGTTGCAGCTCTCATACCGACTGGGGACTCGGGATGGTTTGAGCAGGGACGGGCACAGGGGTCCCAGGGATGCTTCAGTCACCCTGCCAGGGCTGGAGCCTGGGTGTTTTGAAGAGAAATTTCAGATAAACTTTTTCTAGCCTGAAAACCCTGGAAGGCAGAGTCAGAGCTGAAGGACAGTGGGTTTCTCACCAACTGGCCAGCTGCTGCTTTGAAAAAACAGAGAGGTCAGGAAGAGGGGGAGGCTGGGCAATGCACATGCTGCTGCAAGCTCCTGTCTGCCCCAGTAGGCACTTCTATTGTCCCTTAATGCCAGACCCACAGTTCCCCCCAGCAGTCCCTGCTGCCATCCATATCTCTGTCACTCTGTCCCTAACGGGCTCCCCATTGCTTGCAGTTGAAGACAGTGAGGAGGGCTGTGAGGTGAACGGCCGGGTCTATCGAGAAGGGGAGGTTTTCCAGCCCAGCTGCAAACTCCAGTGCCGCTGCCTGGACGGGGGCTTCACCTGCGTCCCGCTCTGCCAGGAGGACGTGCGGCTGCCCACCTCGGACTGCCCCTACCCACGGCGTGTGGAGATCCCAGGGAAGTGCTGCCCAGAGTGGGTCTGTGAAGCTCGGGACCAGCACCTCCACTGGGATGCTGGGGCAGGTAAGACGCAGGACATGCCAGTGAAGGGATGCTCATGTAGGTCTCTGGGGATGGTTCCTTGTCTCCAGACTGTGAACACCAACAAGACACACCTCATTGCACATTTCTCTGCCATGCAGGGCAGGCTGTACATCACCCGGCTCAAATCACTCTTTCTCCCCTCATCTCTTTACACCCAGGCCCTGGAGCAGTGTCCCCGCTGGTGCCGTACCCCTGCCAGGAGTGGAGCACGGAGTGGAGCGCCTGCTCGGTCTCCTGCGGCATCGGCTTCTCCACCCGCGTCTCCAACCAGAACCGCTCCTGCCGGCTGGAGACCCAGAGGCGGCTCTGCATGGCCAGGCCCTGCCCGGCTCTGGCAGCACCATCCCCGCTGGTGAGTCAGGGCCTTGGCACAGCCAGTGCCTCTGGGCAGCAGGTTTGACTAAGAAAGGGGGATGCCAGCCAACAGGAGCCATGGGACCCCTGATTACCCGTGGGCACCCCATCTCCCCTGTCCAGCCATGAGCTGACTGTGTCTCAGAGACAAATAAACCATCTCCTGAAACTTCACTTGGGAAACAGCTGCTGGCAGGTGCAGACCTGAATTCTGAGGTCTCTGGATGTCTGAATCCAAGAGCACTGTGTGTCCCACATAACCCTGAGCCACACAGGTGAGCTCGACCTCAATCTCTGTCCCCTATGGCCAGAGAAACATTTGCAGCTCCTGCCTGGCTCCCTGGGCACACCAGAGGTGACTCTGCCACCACTTTAATTAGCCTGGCACAGCCCCAGTGCACAGTGCAGGACTGCCTTGCTGGTGTGCAGCTTCCTGGGGCCAGGCACCTGCACTGCCACATGCCCCTGCTCCCTACAAGTGGGGGACATGCCACCACCTCCTCCATCTCCCCATCACTCTCTGCTCTGCCTTTCCAGAGGGGAAGAGGAGGCCGTCTGTAGTTGTGCCCACCCTGGTCTCATCCCGGAGCCAACACCTCGTCTTGGCAAAGAGTCTGGCACAAGCCCACGGCACTGTTGCTTCAGTGGAGATGGAGGATGCGTCCCTTGGGAAACTGGGGAAGAACTGATGGATTTTGGCTGCAAAAGAGGGTGGAAATAGAGAACAAGATCCCCATGTCACCCAGCACCTGCCCCCTCTGAGCACCCCTGCTGCCCAAGGCATGGTTACTGGGCAGCATCCATAGGTTTCTTAGGCTGAATGAAATGGGAAAAAGGGAAACCCCAACCTGAGGATGAACCCACCCAAGAAACCAGGAACTAGTCCTTTCCTAGACTGATGGGACTTTTGAAGAGGTGGTGCTTCTCCACCACCATGCCATGCACATAGCTCTGCTCTGTAGGGACTGCGAGAGAAACCTTCTCCAGCACATGTAAGTCCAAATCCCTGGGGGAACCCTCCTGCCCTGGCCCCCCAGGGAAGAAGCAGGTACATCGGGCTGCACACCACCAGTCACCACTGCACCAGGCTGGAGCAGCTCAACCGTGCACCAGCTCAGCCATCCCTCGATATCCACCCCGCAGCCCAGCAGCCGCCTTCCTGGGCATGGGCAGAGGCATCCTCCCGATGGAAGCTCTAATTCACCTTCCCCACATCTCTCCAAAACAAACACGAACCTTCCTGCTCCGCCTGTCTCCTCCTCCTGGTGGTTTGGCAGGGCTGGGGCGAGCGAGGAGCTCAGACAGCGCTCCCCACAGCAGACACCCCGCCTGCCCTCCCGGCACCCCCCCGCCAGCCGGGCCAAGGGAAACGCAGGAAAAAGAGAAAAGGAGTCGCAAAGAGGAGTCGGGGCCGTGTCCCGGCGGGCTGGGGCTGCTCCAGAGTCGGCGCAGGGGAGCGGGTCGGCGGCTCTGCCTTCACTTTCTGACAGCCATAATCCTTGTGGTGGATGAAAAATGGAACCCAAATGCCCTCTAACGGCCTCGCACCGGTGTGCAGGGGGAACACGTCCCACGGTGGGGAGAAAAGGGCAAGGCAAAGGAGCAGCGGTTCAGGTGACATGTCTAGGTGAGATCTGAGCAGTTGAGATGTGTATTTGTGGAACTGAAAATAAAGATGTACTCACCGAGGTGTGGAGCTTGCCTGGGTCTGTTGTGCGGGGTGAGCCCAGCTCTCGGGAGCTCTGCTGCTCAGGGCCAGCTCGGCTGCTGCAGGAAGGGCCTGACCCAGGACCAGGCAGCTTGGAGACACCTCAATTCAGGCTAAGAAAATACAAATTTAAAACAAAAAAAGAATCAAAGCACCGAAAACATTATTACAGTATAATATATCCTGGATTAAATGCTGCCTCTTTGCTTTTACCCAGCCACGAGCTCCATCTGCTTTTCTGATGGGACCAACCCCAGCCAAAGCAGTGCCCGGTCTCCCCTTGGGGACCACAGCATGGCACTGGCTGTGATACTGCTGGTACCCAGGCACAGATCAGGCCATGCTGCTTCTCAGCCTCCTGAAAACCACAGCCCAAATTCTCCCCTTGTAACTCATCCCTCCTCCCACCAGCCCCAATCCTTCTCCACTCACCCCAGACCAGGACTTCCCCAGCATCATGCAACCATCATCTCCAGCTGACCCAGGTCCTCCTGACCCAGGCCAATGCGATATCGGGGCAGATTTGGGGTGCAGGGGCAAAAGGCTGAATTGCCCTCTCCTGCCTCGGGGGAAAGCGTCCCACAAGCAGCAGGACCCAGCTCTCCAAGTGCTGCAAATAAAATTGAAGTCACGGATGCTTCTCAGTCACCTGATGGGGAGGGAAAGAACAAAAAATAAATCATCTCACTGCTCATGCAGTAAATCACTGCTTCAAAGAGAATTATTTACTGTGATCATCTGGTGGTCTCCCCCAATATCAATCATTAATTCAGTTTGATCTGGAGAACATGGTGACCCTCTGGCAGGCAGCTCATCACAGAATGACCATGGCCTGGTCTGCAGCTTTTATTGTCTTTTTTACCTCTGTGATGGCTGTGCCAAAAAAGTGGTGACACAAGGCTCATGTAGACCTTAAAATCACAGTGTTCCTCGACTGACACGTTCTATGTACTAAAAATACTGGTGTTTAAGCCAGTTCTTGTTTGAGCATGCTGGAACACAGCCACTGAGGCTGGGTGAGCTGCAGGCAGAGAGTGCTGACAGTGCTGTCACCCCCTCCCAGATCCTGCCCAGTCACCTCTGGGTGGTGGTAAAAATCAAGAGGTCACTTTTTAAGCAGCAACCTGTAATTCTGATATCAAACAGAAATGACTCAACACACCTCTGCTATAATTTTCTCTTTTTTCCCTGCAAAATGCTATTTCTTCCTGATTCACCACACAGAAAACATCCAAATAATGGGTTCATGAATCCAAATAAATCAGAGTTCTTTTTCCCAGGAATACAGAAAAAGCAGCTCTTGCAATCTTGCCAGCCTCACAATGTTTGCTATTCTCCCTCAAGCCCTGCTGCCCTGGAAACATGTGGTTAGTTGAGGATCACATTTATTGCAGCCTCTGATGCAGCAGGTCCTGGGCTTTGCCTGCTCTTGTGGGGCGGTAGAGACGTACCCTGCCACCCACAGATGGTTGTGTTCCATAAAGATAAAAACAACCCTAAATCAGAAGGGAACTCACCCCTCAGGGCACACTGCCACATCTGCACACACGAGTGCCATGGGCTTTGACAACTCTATTCCCGAGCCAGTGGTGAGCAACAGCTCCCAGCTCATTTCAGCAGCAGCTGGAGGAGAATCTGTGTGGTAATGCACGAGTAAACAACGGGCATCAGAATGTTTGCTCCAAGCCATTCTCACGACCGATGATTTTTAAATGCATGGAGTTGGCTGAGAAAGGGCTGGGTGAGCCCTTCATTAAAGCTAAATGTTTTCAGGTACCTCCCTGAGCACAGGAGTGCAGTGCTCAATAAAAATGCAGATCAAGGCCCTTTTTTTTGCTGCTAGTGAAGAGCCTTAAATGGGTTGCCTGAAAGCCCATCACTCAGGTTAGGAGTTAGCTGCCCACAGGAGCTCTCCCAGCCCTGTGCCCTCGCACTGCCCGGGATGCGCTGGCAGCAGCATCACTGCTGAGAGAGCAGCTCGTGACACTTCCCATGATTACAGCAGTCTTTCCAGCCAGCTGCAGGCTTTGCTGCAGTTTCCTCAATGGTTGCTGCTCTGGGACAAAGGGGACTGCTCCCAGTTTGTTTCTCTGATCTCACTGCACTTCTGCACCTTCATAAAGCTGCTCTGCAAGTGCCACCCCAACCCCAGGCTGCAGGAGCAGCTGAAATGCATGGAGGTGAAGTGGGAAGGATGGAGGATGGATTTCCTGAGGGGTGAACCCCCCATGGACCTCCTCTCCTGTGGCTGCTACACCAAGAGTACAGACCCACCAGAGCTTCTGCAAACCCCAGAAAAGCCATATCCTCACACCATAGAAACAGCTTTTATACTTCTCTTGGGCACAACTGAGTGACTAGATTTTATCATGGAAGCAGGAAATAACACACAGATTTTGCATTGCTTGTCTGCTCCAAGAAGCACTTTTTGGAGCCAACACACTGATACAACAAGTAGCTACCAACACCTTATGTCTTGGGCTTCCCTACTCTGGCCCTGACCTGCTGTGCCTGAGCACAGTCCAGCAGAGATGTCTAGCTGTTCCCAAGGAGGGAAGGGCAGTTGGGATGGCTCAGCAGGACTCACCCCTCTCCTTCCCCACTGGCAGATGAGGTGTCAGCCTCTTCCCACCCCCTGCCCTAGACCAGATTCTGGGAAAGCAGGTGGCTCTGGCCCTTCCTGGACCCAGCCCTTTACCTGAAGTTGTTTTGCCAAAGGTCATTTCCCCGTGGCTTGCCAGGATAAACCTTCTCCCTTCTGATTGCTGGCCTGTTTACTCCTGCAACAGAGATAAAGTTATTTCTGGACTCGTTCATGTGGCAGCAGCCGGTCAGCAATGCAAACGGGCTGGTTTTCCTTAGAGGTCCTCTTTGGGGTTGCTGGTTTTAGCTCTTGCCCCCAAAAATCACAGTAATCTGGGCATCTTGTGTGTGACATGCCCTGTGGCAGGGAAGGCAAAAGAGGAAGGTCACAGCCCATGTCGCATTCCCTCCCCTCATGGGTCAAAACTCAAAGGAGGAGGGTGGGGAGAGGATTTTTGTATGTGTGGAGGGATGCAGGAGCAGGCAGCCAGAGCAGGGGGGTGCAGGGATCAGGGCTTGCTGCCGCCTATGTCGGGGGCAGACAGCCTGGACACCTCTGCTGCTGGCACTGCCCATGGCACCAGCGGGCAGCACAAGCCCCATGAAAAGCTGCTGGTCTCTGCCTTACCCCCACTCCTGGCATTTCTGGATGGACAACACAGCCGGAGCAGTAGGGCCAGCAGAAAGACTGTCAGGAGTGGAAGTGAGGGTGATCATGGGGTGCAGGTTTCCAGCCCCTGGTCCGGAGGGACGGGGGGGTTTCTCCTCACGCCGAGCAAGCTGAAAGCTTTGGCCCCATCATCAGACACCTCCCGCCCACTCCGAGGCAGAGCCGAGCTCCCACCTCCCTGCTCCCTTCGTCCCGCTCTCCAGGCATGCACGGCGTCCGAAATAGCCGGGGCCCTGCACGTCCCTGGTGCCGGGCTCAAAATATCTCAAGTGGGCCGGCGATAAGCAACGAGGGGGCGGCGGAAGCTGCCAAACCCCGGGGCCGCCCTCGCCACATCCTCCCCGCGCCGCTCCGGCACAGTTCTGCTCCGCAGGCAGGGCAGGAGCAGCTGTAAGGGAACCGCCGTGGTGCCGGCGCTGGGCAGGGCGCTGCCGGTGCCGCCCCACCCCTGGCACCGCTTCACCGGATGCCGGCACCTCTGAGCGCTGCCGTGACCAGCACTGCCCTGGGAGCGGGCACCAGCTGGCCATGGAGGCTCTGGCCCCGTTGCCTGGCAATGGCAGCGGGGCTCTGTGCCCCGTGGATGCTGCCTTTGCCCAGCGCTTCTTGCCCGCTGTCTACCTGGTGGTGATCCCCCTGGGGCTGGCAGGGAATGGGCTGGGGCTGTGGCACCTCTGCACCGGGACCTGGCGCAGCACCCACCATCCCCTTGGTCTGCTGGTGGCCAACCTGGGCCTGGCCGACCTGCTCTACGTCAGCACGCTGCCCTTCCTCGTCAGCTACTACCTGCAGGGCAGAGTGTGGATCTTCGGGCACAGCTGGTGCCGGGTCACCCGAGGCCTCTTCCACCTCAACCTCTACGCCAGCATCGGCTTCCTCACCTGCATCAGCATCCACCGCTACCTGGGCATCGTGCACCCGCTGAAGGCTCGGGGCAGGTGCCAGGGAACAGCCTCTTTGGTGTGTCTCAGCGTGACGGTTTGGGTGTGGGTCATCGCGCAGGTAGCTCCCGATTTCGCCTTCAGCAAGATGGATGGCATGGGGACACGGTGCCACGACACGACAGGACATGACAGCCTGGGCGCTTACTTGCCATACACCATGGCCATCACCGTGACTGGGTTTGTCATCCCGTTCCTCATCATCATCGGATGCTACAGCCATGTGGTCGTGGTGCTCTGCAGGAATGACACTGTCGACCTCAGCCTCAGGAGAAGAAGCATCAGACTGGTCATTCTCGTGATGGTCCTCTTCTCCATCTGCTTCCTCCCCTACCACATCTTCAGAAACCTCAACTTGTTGTCTCGAGGCTGGCAGCGGCAGGGGTTCTGTACACAGGCTTTAAAGAACGTCTACGTTTCCTACCAGGTGACCCGGGGACTGGCCAGCTTCAACAGTGCCCTCAACCCCTTGCTCTATGTGATGACCAGTGAAGACTGTATGTCATGTATGAGGACCATCCATGAAAGAGCCAGACAGTCCCTGGGGTCCACCCTCAGGAGGAAAAACTCTCACCAGGCAGATGAGAAGAAGATGGGTATAATCCTTTGCGAGGAAGAGGCTTCTGATGAGCTCTGAGGTACCCAACACCCCCTCCAAAGAATGTACCACTTCAGTTTGTGTTTGGCTCCTTCTCAGGAACAGCTCTCCAACCCCGATGCCTGTTTTGAAAAGTGATCCTGACTGCAGCATCACTGGTTCCAATCTCACACGAGGGATGGACAGGACTGCCAGCATCAGAGAGCAAACGGACCAGGTTTTAGAGCAAAGCTACTAAACCTGATTGTTTTGCCTACAGTATGCCTGGAGATGGAAAGAGATGAACATGCATTTACTATAGTCCTGAAGTATTTCTCAGTATTTCTCCAAGCTGTTTAACATACCCCAGGCTCCCCAGCTCAGCAAGCTCCTCAGTGAGTGAGGGATGGGGGGAACGATGCCTTGTCCCCTCCTCTGCAGCCCCTCTCCTCTCCTGGACACAGGTTTGAGACAGGATTCCCTCCTTCACCTAAGGAGAGGGCACCGGTCATTAACTGTCTGCAATGCAGGGCAGCTGAGAGGGTGAATTTTCACAGGAGAGGAAGTGCCTTGGAAATGCAAATGCTCATAAAAATATCAGGTTTTAAATATATGACTAAGCTGTGCCCCTTCCTGGGTTAGTTGTTCCTGGGTGACTGAGCTACTTCAGGTTCTGTGTTATCCTCTACTGCTCACCTCTTTTGCAGAAGAAAAAAGAATTTTAGCATTACTTACTCTCTTTTGGAAGAGCTTACAGCAGACAACAATGGATTGGCATTTTAACGCTTCTGGAGGCAAGATGAGTGACTGCAGCAGCCTGAACCTCTGCTTTCAGTGGGCAAATCCCAGGAGAGTTTTGTGATCTTCATGTGGGTGGTTGCGTCTTACTCTCGCATCCAGCCTTGTGAGGGGATTAGAAACATCTGTTAAAATTAGACTTGCAAAAAAAAACCCCAAAAACCCAGAAGCAACACTGGTCTGAAGGTTTGTGAAGGCAAGATGTGGTGGTGAGGGCAGCGTGTCTGTTGCTGCCATGGGAGGGGGGACACGGGGATCTCTGCTTCAGGGGGAGCAGGGGCTCCCCAGCAGCATTTTGATTGTGGCTCTTGATTTTCCGCACCATAAACATTTCAGTTCCTGTGAAAGGAGCAACGTGATTTGCATCAGCAGATCTTGCAGTTCGGCTGAAGGAAGCCAAGTGTGAGTTAAAAATCAACCAGTTGTGGGAAGCGCTGACCCATGGACCAAAGCCCGACATTTATGGCAGTCAGCTGCTCCTCGCACGGACCCACCTCTGCTCCTGCACAGAGGGAGCCGTGGCTGACTTCAGATGAAGTTCATATGTCTAAAATGCAAATAAACACCTAATGCTTTCGATTGCGAGTCATCTGGCTTCTTTTAAAGCTTTGTAGGAACAAGGAGCAGCTGGCCTGCGGGCTGGAGCCTGCTGCGGGAAGGTGACCAGCTTCCCAGGGCTCTGCAGGAGAGCAGTGCTGGGACAGGCAGGCATCGAGGTAGGTCCCCAGGGTCTGCTCAACACCAGGCAGAGGTCCAGCAAAGCCCTGAAGCTTTCAGCTCCCACCTCATCCAGAGGAAACCAAAAAGCAAAGCTTAAATTCTCAAATGAGATGTTCTTCTGTCTCTGCAGCTGGGAAGATCTTTGGGATATTAAGAGCAGGCCTGGCCTCTGCTACTTCCACACACTCCCTGAGTCTGGGCTTCTCCAGAGCTCTGAGCTTTTCTCCTCCTCTCCTGAAAAAATTCCTATGCCTCCAAAAGCTGTCCAGTGCTCACACATGGATCCCATTCAAGATGCTACAGCTCCCCACAGAACCAGCCTCAGCTCCCCATCACTGCACCCACTTTGTGTATGGTGGAGTGTAATAAAGCATCACCGCACCCCTGGGGAGGGAATGCTGTGGAGGAAGTGCCAGCAAACTCTGCTCTCACCTCCTGCATCGCTGTGCTCAGCTCTGTCTTCTCCAGTGCCCCCTCATGTCATTGTTAATGATGATTTAAAGATTTGTATCCTGAGAAGCATCTCTGAGCCCCAGGGACAGTTGCAGCGATAAATCTGCTCATTTTTCTGTGTTCTGCATCTGCCAAATCAGCAGAAGCCATTAGGGATCTGCGTGCTGGGCTGATGCCCCTGAGATATTGTGGTTTCTTTGTATCTCTTGCTCCACAGTCCCCTTGATTCTCAGGCAATGCTGCTTCCCCATGAACTGAAGGCACGAGCTCCTGCCTTTTATTAGCTGTATGTGTAATTAAGGGCCAACTGTTGGCACATGAACCTGCTTGGCCAGCTTTGCAGCTGGTGATGGAGCAGCGAAGGAGCCCTCCTTCCTCCAGCCCTTGCCATCAGTGGAGGCTCCTTCCCTCACAAAGAGCAGCCACTGCTTTGTGGGACACTGCTGGGGAACTGCCCAAAATGTGTGGGCACTACTGACCTCTCAGACCTCCCCAGTGTTCTTTTTTCCCTGGGACCAGAGGCGTGGGGATGTTCCTGGAGCAACCAGCATGGGCAGCTCTTGCTCTGTGCTGGTCCTCACTCATGGTATGGGGAAGGGAGGACACAGCACATGTTTCAGCAGTGGGTGAGGGGACATGAAGGGTGAGGAGCTGCCATATTCCCCCTTACCCTTCTTCCAGCAGCTCTGCCAGCCGCTGGCACAGACATGCACAAGCACTTGCTGCTGGCAGAAGGAGGACAGTGCCCACTGGAGTTGCCATGCCATGGTTGCATCAGCCTCAGTTCCTGGCTGGCACAAGCACAGGGAGAAGACCTGAGAAAAAAACCTGCAGCAGCACCCACCTGCCCACGAGCTGGCTTTGAGCAAGGTCCTTTCCCTGCTGCTGCAGAGACCTTCCAGCACTGTCAGGTTCCTCTACATGAGCTGCACATCCTCATGGGGGGAGATGGCTCTGCAGGAAAAAACAAATTCATTTCACTTTTTGGGGGCTCCTGGGTTAAGAGGATTTGAATGTGCCTCTTTCCCTCTCTTGGCTGTTTGTGGCTGAACTTAAAGATGCCTAAAATCAAGTGAGAGGAATCCCATCTGTACCATCCACTCTTCCCCCAGACTCTCTGGCACAGTGAAGTGGAGCAGTGAACTTGTCTGCAAATCCGATTTTTAAGTCCCTTACCCAGATTAGACCAAACCAACAAACCAAACATGGTGAGAATTCTCCTGCTGACATTAATGGGATTGGGATCAAGCCTGGAAATTTGGCAGCATTTCTTGCTTCATTAAACAAACCCCTCTTGGTTGAGGATTTGTTGCAAACACAGTCAGGATTTGTTACCTTAAAGAGGACTTTTGAGCTGACAGCCCCGGGGAGCTGTTCAGGCAGAGTTAACAGGCACATATACAGATCCACAGAAGTACAACCAATTCCTTTCCTTAAAATGCAAAACTGCTTTTCTTGGCATGCAAAACACTCCACAAGAAGAAAATATCTCTACCATCAGCAGCTAAATGCATAGGACTCAACTCTGTTTAATTCTTGATTTCACTTTGCACAGATTTCTAAAAAAAGACTAAACACAGCGTGTTTGCAGAGGCACCCAGCAAAGCGAGGGGCTGGGAGTGGGAGTGAGTGGTGAGTGCTGCACTAAGACAAGGCTCTCACCCCTGGCCTGATTTAACAGCTGCTGGCTGCAGAGCACAAGGTGTTAGCTGGAGTAGGAGGGTTTGCCCCCACCACCGAATACAGAGCTCATGGTGTGTGATACATGGGCTCTGGCTGGAATCCAGCTCTGACCAAGGTGCTCACCTTGCTCAGAGAGGTTGGTATGGCCAGTAAAGCCCTGTTTGCTCGACAAGCACGGGTGGAAAACATAAACTCCTGTATTTGTCATCCTGTCAGAGATTTCCACAGCCTGGGCGAGCAGGAGCAGCTGCTGGGACCAAGGCTTGGGGTGCCAGGGACATCACTGCGGGAACTAAGATGGTTGAAAGGGTCAAATGCCCGGCCAGCCCCAGGGTGCTGCTCCGCAGGGTCCTTGTCATGCAAACAGGGCATCTCCTTAACATGAGAGCCCCCAGGTAGAGGTGTGAAGACCACATGTAAGGCCAGAGGAGAAGCAGCATGGGCAGGAGGCTCCTGCGGGTCTCGGCTCCCCACCATGCACCAGGCAGCAGGACTTTGTGGTGCAGCTTTCCTGGCGTGGGGGGAGGTTGCAGAGTGCTCACAAAAGGCTGAGTCACTCAGGTCACTAATGAAAGGTCACAACATCCTCAGATTCAGCGAGAGGCACTTATTTCTTCGGCAAAACAATTTCACTGCTAAAGTACCTTTGGCTACAGGGACAACAGACCTGACAGGTTATCTTATTTACCAAGGATATCGAGCAGACTGGGGAAGGAATGGGAAGTGCAATTACTCCAGGTGACCTGGGAAAAAATGGTAAATATTACCTGGGACTGGGCGCCATTGGTGAAGATTTTAATAAAAGAGTAAAACCTGAGTCTTTGTCTATGCCATGGAGAGTGTTTTGGTATCTGGGAGACCAACAGCTTGTGAGGAAGAGCAAACCCCATAAATAGAACAACATTTAGCGTGACTGTGTGAGGCCATCAGTCATATTATTCCTGCAGTGCATGCAGTTATAAATAGGTGATGCTGTGCAGGGTGGGCCCGGGCAGAGGAGAGCCGAGGACTGGACCCAGCTCGGGGCTCTGCACTGCTCGCAGCTGTGACCCGCATGGGTACGTGTGTCACAGAGCACTTGGTGAGACCAGCCTTGATACAGATGTGCCACTTTTCAGGCCATCCCTCTAAGGCAAGCCCTCTGTGCCCCCTGCCATCAGTGCTGCCCAAGGCAGGGGTCAGCACAGAGAGCAAGACAGCGAGAAACCCCCCGGGAGCTGCTCTGTGCACCACGACCTGCTCTGCCTTGTCAGCAGCCCAGGAGGAGACTATGGTTTGAATTCCACCTAACACCTCTGCTCTGTCCTGACCAGGAGATGCTCAGGTTGGATCTGGCTCCCTGAAGAGCCCTTCATGCCAAGGCACAGCCCAGCCAGCATGAAATTATTCTGCTTGTTTGGACTGATGGGCACAAAGTTTACCCTAAGGAGCATCAGAAAGCTCCCAGTCATCTCAGTAGCACCACAGCTCCTCCTTGGAGAAGCTCCTTCCACACTGGGCAGAGGACATCCAAGGACAGGAGACAGATTAACTCCACCCTGGCTGCCTTTGTTCTGATGCAGAGGTGGGAGAGAACCTCGCACCACAGCTCCCAGTCAGCTCTTACCAGCCCAGCACGCCCTGCAGCACCACTGTGTCCCCCAGTCCAGGCTGTTTAGGGTGAGAGACCCCATGGTAATGGGAAAATGCTGGCATGGAGAACTCAGGGGTAGGCTTGGTGTTGGTGATGTCAAGAGCCAGGCATTCTCACTGAATGAAGTGTTACTTGGTTGTGAAGTGAAAAATCCCCCTATAAAAGGGTGTGCAAAGCTGGGATGGCAACGCAGTGCTGTGCTGAGAGCCCAGAGGAGCTGGGTGGGCAGAGAGCCCTTGGGATGCAGCTCATCCAGGCACCTGGGACTGTCCAAGGGCCCTGGGTGGAGGTACCCTGGGAGGATACCCAGATGAGAATTGTCTCCTGTCACTGCTCAGCACCTCAGCTCCCACCCCAAGATGCACTCAAACGAGGGACCTAAAACTTAGCAAACTATTTCAGAACTCAGAGAAGTCTGTGGTTTATTTTCCCATTTAGCCCATGTGGTTTGCCTGCCTCCAGAAAAGCCGAGTGTTAATTTGATTCCCTATAACTGATTCATGGCAGATCTGGCAGCCTGATGCCCAAACAGCTGCGGTTCCTGTGCCGCTGTTTGCTGTGCCCCAGGGACACTGCACAGCCCCTGAGCCTGGCTGGGGAAAAGGGACCAGGGCTGAGCAAACAGCTGGGCCAGGCACACATAGGAACATCTTTGCATTTGCAATTTAGAGAGGATATATCTCATCTCCCCAGTTAATCCTTCCAGAGAAAAGCCTAGAGAGAAGCAGCTGGAAAATCTGCATATAAACAAGACTTAGTAAAATCTGCAATTTTGAGGTGGAGGAAGAAATATGTCCCCAACGTGGTGCTTTCACCGTGAGAGAAAACAAATATTTTCATTTTGTTATATTCATTCCCCACAGGGAACCTGCCGTGCTCTCAGGCGTGGCGCAGCCGGGAGCATTTTCACAGGGCAATTCACAGCTCCCCCGGCTGGGAAATCACTTTTGGTCCCAAAGACGGAGTCAGTGGAGTCTGGCGACTGGGACCAGCCCATGGAGCATCACTAGCAGGGAAAGGAAAATGCATCTTGGTGGAATCAAACACTGCATCAAAATAAGCTGGCGCCTGGCTGGGAAGCTCAATCAGCATCTCAGCGCCGGTTCCCTGAGCTGCAGACAGGACAGGAAAGGACATCTTGAGTTTTACTAATAAATGCACTTTTCCCTAGTTCAACTGCTGGGGCCAGTTTGTTTCCTACTGGGTTATTTTTAGCATCCAAACGAGTCATTTGCTGTAAACTGTCTGCCTGGGAAGCAGAGCCCGGGGGTGACAGACAGGGCTGCCACAGCTCCCGCGCCATGAGGTCACCGCCCCGGCTGCTGGCACGGCCAGATCTCACTCAGACCATGGCCCAGCTCGCCTGTGGGATGGGAGCCACAACCATTCCTCCCTCAAGGACACCCAGGCAGGCACACACATAAGCTGCTGAAGCCAGGAGCTGGGAGCAGCTGCCTCCTGCCCCAGCCAGTTGGGGGTGCTCTGCGGTGGGACCTGCGACCCTGCGGCACCCCATAGGAAGGAGGGTGCCGTGGGAACCCGGTTAACAAGAGCAGACACCTTTGGCACTGAAGGCTCCTGGTAGGATCTGCAGCACTTGCCAGGTGCCATGTGGGTTCTGATCTGCCACAGGACATGCCAGAGTTCATTGCCCACCCAAGGGTGTCCCACAGGAACCCTACAGCAGCTCAGGGTCTTCCCCACTCCCGTGCCAGGGGCTACCTTGCAAGACAGGGGTGAAGCTGTCACCAGGGCATCCTCCGAAAGAGCCTTACATACTTGCAATTTATTCCCAGACCCTTTGCCCCCCCTTCCCTTGATATTCCTGGCAACCCCGTGGGTTGTGATGCAGGACAGTCATTTATAGCATGGCGAGGCTGCTGCTCTGCTGGTGGGAGCAGAGGGTGCGCAGGATCAGGCCCTGCTCCCCACTTGGCCAATGGTTTGACGTGGCCATGTTTCTATGGAGTCTGCAGACGTGACAGCTCATCACCAGATTAACCTTCCCACGAGCAGGACCCTTCTCCAGACACATTCCCAAAGCCTCTCTCACTGGTGTCTCCCAAAGTCTTCGTCACTGGTGTCCAGCAGCTCCCCACAGGGACCAGCCCACTCCGGCACCAGCAGCAGCCTCCCACCCTAAGCCCCAGTCCAAACTGGTTGCCAGCTCTGATTTAACAGGCTTTCAGCAAATATTTCCACAAATTATTAAGCACTGACATTATTGTTATTTTATCCTATTATTTTGTTATTAAAGCCAAGGTCCTCAAACCAGATAAATGAACCAACTAAAGTGGCTGAGATCAAGAATTTGCTAAAGCAGAGCAGCACCTTCCCGCTTGGTTGTGGTCCAGGCACTTTATGGCAGGTACTTTGTGCCTGGCTGATGTTCAACTGACAGCTTTCCAAGCGTATAAAAAACTTATTAGGCTGAAAATAGAGTTTGTGACCATAAACTGTCAAGAGCACTGTCAGCATTTCCAGCCCAGGTCCCCTTTATGTACAACCACTGGCAGGTTGGGCTGCTGGGGGAGCAGGGCTGGGGCGGATGGGGCTGTGCAGCCCCTCACAGAACTCATTTGGAGTAGGAAGGGTAATTGGGGAAGGCTCATTAATGGTCTGTGGGGCATCAGGAGGAGGCATAACCTAGGTTTAGCATGGCTGGTTCTAGGTAAGGTGGTTTCCACGGCCCTACGTGGAGCTGTGTCCACCTGCCCTGGGGTTTGAAACTTGCAAGCCACATCCATGGTGACCACGCTGAGGCAATCTGCATTTGCAATCAGTTTATATCCAACGTTTCATTAATTTCCTTGCTGAGCTTCCAGATTACAATGCAGAGCAAAGCGCCTGCAGCTGCCCAAGTACAGAGTCAGTGAGGGAGGCAGTGGGGAATCCCAGAGCCCAGAGAAAGACGTGAGGTTCCTGAGGCTCCCATAACCCTGAGCGTGGCCTGTGGGACAGAGTCACGTCAGCCCTGGCTAGCAGGAGGAAGATTTATGGAATCATGGGGCAGAAGCAAGCACTGCTATGTCCAGCCTGGATCTGGTCAGGGACTCTGTCTGCAGAAGATGCCATCACCGCGGCCCCTCACACGGAGAGGAGGGATGGCTCCGTGTGCCAGGTAATGGTGCTGCCTCTCCTGGGACAGTCCTGCTCACATCTGGGCAGCTGCAGCTGGTTGTTATTCATATCTCGGTATCTAATCCTTTTCTGAAATGAATTAATCCATTGCTTTAAAAATACCCTGTGGCATTGCGAGGCTATAATCTGGGTATTAAATGGCATTAAAGCCAGAATAGCCGATGCTTTTACTAAAACAAAAGAAAACATCTATTTGGTCTGTAAAAACAACTGAAAGAAGCAGAGCATGCCAGGATGGTCTCTGAGCCCCCAGAGAGCTGGAACACCTCATGGATGAAAGCTGGGGAGGGGGTTGGTGCCTGCTAGAGCCTGTCCTCAGCCCTTGGCCACCCGTGGGTAGGTGGGCAGCACAGCCAGTGCTGTGACCACAGCCAGTACTGACACTGACCCCTTTGCCTGGGGACCAGGAGCTGTCTGCACAGACCGAGGCAGCAGCAATGCCCAGAGCAGATCGAGTGAAGCAGGAGGGATGCTCCCACCTCTCTCCATGTTTGTCGGGCTGGGGGACCCACACTGCTGGTCCCTATTTAGCATCTCTAATCTGAGATAGTTAATCAGCTTTGCTTATTTCAATCCATTAAAACTAGAAAAGCTTTTTAATAAATTCCCTGCCAGCCTGGAATTAGTAGATGTGGGCCAATTAAACACATTAATTAGGCACTGGTTTAAACACAGATGAGGTTTGACTTTGTTTACCAGCCTCAGAAGGAAGCAGCTTCTCAAAGTTCACCTCCAAAGGACTGAACAAACAAGATACGTTCATTCCCGGTCACAAGCACCTTACAACAGAAACACATCACTTCTATTTTATTTTCAGAGCTCTTGCTTTCTCTCTGCCTCCCCATACAATAAAAATGAGACATTTAATCTCATAACACAACTTCTCACTGGAAATCAATGATAAAGTACATTATCTCTCTGGCCTGATCCTGCGGCTCCAGCCTGACCTTTCTCAAGCACACTGGAGTCGAGGGAAAGACAAAAGTTGAACTGAAGGAGCTTCCCAGTGGGAAAGCATCAAACTTTCCTCCTCCCGAGGAGGGACTGCCCTACACAACAGTGACATGACACAGTTTGGTCATGCTCGTGCCCCCGTGCTCACTGCACGCAAGAAAAATCAGTGTGAGCAGTAGGGCAGCAGAGCAGGCTGATCTCAGCTCCATCTCAATCAGGAAGCCTACAACCCCATCCAGAGCACAGGGCTGCGTCTGCTACTGCTACTGTCCTGCTTTCATCACTGCTGGATTTGTTACTGGGGGGGTTCTGATTAGGATCCTGCTACCCTTGTTTCTTTGGAGCAGCATTTACTCCCCAGGAACCTGGGACCTGCATGAGGTGAAAACAAAGCCCAAAAGGAGAAACCAGTGGTGTCCCAAGCCCCCATGGGAGCCATCAGCAGCCTTTTCATCATGCCTGATGTTGAATGAGAACCTCTTCCTATGCTGCTCCATGGAAGGAGTTGCCTGAATCTCTGTAACTCCCAACACAGCAGGGAAATTCGTGCCAAGAGAAGACTCGTGCCACAAGACACTGACAGGTGAGGATTTTTTCTGGGGTCAGCAGAAGACCTTTGGAGACAACCAACGTCAACCCACCATAAGACCCAAATAGGACAGGGCTAGCAGAAACCACCCTGAGGAAGCACTGAGAGCTCTTCATACTGAAGGGATAGACATGGTGTCCCCTGCCCCAGTCGGCCCCAGCCACAGGGAGGGTGAGATCCCGTCCACAGATTCCCTCCCAAGGTAGGTAATGCTTTGAGAAGGCCACTCTCTACCATCTCTGCCCAAGCACTGCTGTTTGTCATGTCCATGACTGTCTAAGATTCACGCTGCTTGCTAAAGGAAACTGCAAGTAGCTTGTGCTTATCTTCACCCACGGCTGGAGAGCATCTCCCATGCTTGAACCTGCACTGGTATGTTGGCCCAACACCTGCACAGAGCAGGATTTGGATAACATGCTGCAGCATCAGCTTAATGCTCAAAATGCTCCTAAGAACCCTAGAACTTGACCTGCAAGGCACTGGAGGCCCCAAACCCCTCCTAAAAGATGTGTGATAGTCACCCAGTGATGGGATTACCTTAAGGTCTGTTTCCTCTGTAATGGAACCAACAAGAGTTCAATTAGCAGCAGTGTGACCTATCTTCAAGGTGGGATGATACTGCTGACCAGTGGGAAAAACTGCCAGGAGCTGAAGGTGAAGTGTTATCTTCTGTAGCAGGCACTGCTTTGGGCCCAGGGTTTGACAGCACCCCAGGTTCCATTAGCAGGGCTGAAATGACACCACAGAGAACATAAACCAGACACATTCCTCCAGTGAAGGCTTTGCTGTGTGATTTAGGAGGCTGCAAGCTCTAGAGTGTGGAACAGCAAAGCACCGACAGCTCGTGCTGCTGGTGATGGATGCTGGAGCCTGGATTTCTGATTCAATAACAGCTTTCACTGACGGTGCTGGCACGGAGGCTCAGCAAGGAGGAGGGAAGTGGCAAGTGTCCAGGGTGAGAAAGAGTTCATGATTACGGTGGGAAAGGGCACCGTGTCCCTCACCCTGCCTGTGGAAATGTGGAGCACAGGGCTGGAAGGGGCTCCAGGAGGGCATCAAGGCATCTCCTGCTCCAGGAGAGCATCAGCTCTACCCAGAGCACTCTTAGCAGACACCCAGACATCTGCTTATCTTATTTTTAAACTCCTCCAGGGATGGAGCTGCCACAATCTCCCCAAACAATCTGTTTCAGTTTTGCACTCCCTTCATGGTTAGAAAGTTTTTCTAATGTCCAATTCAAACCTCCTTTGCTGCAATTAAACCCCCAAGCACCTTGTCCTCTCCAGAGAGAGTTGAGATGGATGAAGAGGGCTGTGAGCCTGCCCATTGGATTGTCTTCCTCGTTTGTTCTCTTCCCAGTCAAAAGGAGAAGAGTTTATTTCTTGAAGGAGATCCTATCACCTGCAACATACAACTCTGAGAAATATCTTTCTATTTTTAAAAGTGAAACATAAGGGTTACATAAATTCCCAGGAAACTAGTGATGAGAAACAGGGTCCTTATTTTGTGGGCTCTCTCTCCTACCACAGCTCATTTCCCCCCACCTCGGAGCCAGCCTGGGCTGTCCCCAGTACATCAACATGGGGAGGCTCCGATCACTGCCCCCCACAGCAGCACCAGGCTGGTGGGCACCATGTCCCCCTGCGCCACCAGCATCGTGCCAAAGAAATCAGCAGAAACACTGAACCTCCCGTTCCTTTCTGCTTTCTTGAAACAGCCCTGGGCATACCAGGCCAGACCATCTGCTCTGGTGAGTGACTGGAGAAAGCAGAGATAATACAGACACGCACCACAGTGT
>VYZX01008329.1:248048-304686 GCA_013401335.1 Brachypteracias leptosomus | reverse complement strand
CGGCGCGCGGGCGCGGGGGCTGCGCGGCGGGGGGCGCGGGGCCATGCGGAGCCCCTCGCCATGAAGCGGCAGAACCTGCGCACGGCCGCGCTCATCCTCTGCATCTTCTCCTACCTGCTGGTGGGCGCCGCCGTCTTCGATGCGCTGGAGTCGGAGGCGGAGAGCGGCCGCAAGCGGCTGCTGGAGCAGAAGCGCGGCGAGCNGGCTGGTGCTGCAGGCCGAGCCGCACCGCGCCGGCCGACAGTGGAAGTTCGCCGGCTCCTTCTACTTCGCCATCACGGTCATCACCACCATCGGTGAGTGCGGGCAGCCCGGTATGCGTCCTGCGCTCCTCTGTGCCCAGATCCCGGCGCCTCTCCAGCCCCATCATCCCCACATCCCTCCATCCCCTTATCCCGCACCTCTCCAGCCCCATTGTCCTCACGTCCCTCCATCCCCATATTCCGGCACGTCTCCATCCCCACATTCCTGTGTCCTCGTATCCCGGCACCTCTCAGTCCTCACATTCTTCTGTCCCTCTATCCCAGCACCTCTCCATCCCCACATCCTTGCACCCCCGTATCCCTCCATCCCCACACCTCTGCACCTCCACACCCTCCCACACCGCCACCACCTCTGGGTGCCCCAGAACAGCCTGGGGCTGCTCTGAAGGGCTGCCTGTGTAGGAGAAGCAGATCTCACCCTTGCAAGGCTGGGACATGTCTTGAGGCCACCCCCCAAACTGACCCTGTGAGACCCTCACTGCCCTTTGGAGGGAGAGGTGACCCACGGGCAGGCTGGGGGCCACCCGGTTCTGGGGAATGTCAGGGGTGCTATGATGGCTGAGGCCACTAAAGGTGACATGTATGTTATCCCAGGGAGGTGGCAGTACACAGAGCTTCTGCAGGCACCTTTGGAGCAGGCAGCTGCAGAAGTTGGTGGGGGTGTAGGAGGGCAGAGGTGGGAGCTGCGTCCATCCTCAGTGCAGTGGTGTAGCCAGCAAGCCAGGCTGAAGAGCTGGGCAAGAGCTGTTGGTTTCTTTGCCAGCTCAAAACTCTGGATGTTTGGCTCTATGAGACTTTCTCCAGGGAGCCATGACAGCCACCCACTGAACCTGGCTCTGCCTGCCCAGGAACCTGCAGAGAGATGGGTGTTGGAGAGGAACAAATTGCATTAAACCCCCCTGCAGGCACAGTTACCTGTGCTAGAGCCCAACGCCTTCACTTGCCTGCTTCAATTCTCCAAGAGAATGAAACTAAGTTGAATGAGGATTGCCTTCATTCTGGGCGAGATTAGCCACATGGGAGTTGAGCATTGTTTAATTAATCCAGTCTCATTAATCCATACACCCTGAGCATCCCATGGGGGTAGGGGGATATGGGATCCTGTGCTCATGTCTTTGCTTGTGCTGGGATTTCAGCCAGCAGTGTTTTGGAGGCAGGAACCCTGAGGCCAAATCCTGCCCTTCCACAGCCAGCAGCCACCTCCTGTCTGTAGGATGGGGCTCAGCCTTATTAAGGGGCTTGGAATGGGTGGAAGCATCATCTCTCAAGCCAAGGGCTGGTGGGATCAACTGTGCTGCATTCCCATGGGACAAGAGGTAGCGGAGGGGCAGGTACACACAGGTCCTGCCCTGGGGGTCTCCACATGCCCCGATGAGATGTGGGGTGGGGTGTGTGTAGCTGGCGGCGCACGTGGCCAGCACAGAGCGATGGGCTCAGCGCACGGTTAGTGCCAGGCCCCAGCAGGAGAGGAGGATGAATGGCTGCAGCGAGAATCTCCATCATCTCCTGACAGGTTATGGCTTCATTTACACTATTGTTCTGTTGACTGTGACAAACAATTGCCACGCTTATCACACACCCCGTGCGATAAATTATTTCAGCTCAGATGCTGTGTTTCTAAAACGCTGGCACGTCAGATCCCTCTGTCTTGGGCTGTGCTCCAAACCTCAGTTTTGAGGTTAATGTAGCCGTGTTTGCTCTTTCTAATTGCCTTTGTCATTTTGCAAGCATCAGTCAAATGCTCTTTCAGCAGTCTCTCAGGGTACAACAACTGTTTTTCCACTTACTGCTCTTCCGGATCATTATAGTTACCTCCTCATTGCTGTCATTGTATTATCTGTTAGCCTAGGACCTGTAATTGCGCTCGGTTATTAAGCTTGGATCTGAGTGGGGATTTTTTGCGCTGCAGTCTCCTGCCTGCTCTGTATTCTGTGAAATGTGGCATGCAGGCATTAAGTTGATCATTTTTGATTGCATGGGTTTAGGAACAGCCAGAGCAATTAGCAACTGGTCCCTTCCTGCCTGCCTGCAGTTCGGAGCACATCACGGTTGAGGATAACACTGTCCTCAGCCTCCCAGCCTTGTCCCTTCACAGGAGCTTCCTGGGGCAGGAGCCTGGGACAACGTGTTTTTATATCCTCTGGGCTTCCCATCGCTGCGTGCTAACAGCTTCCCTGAGAGTCCTGGAAACCTGCTGGCAGCGGAGACAGAGGTGAAGCCAAGTCACAGCTTTGAACAAGACAGAAAAATAAAAAAAGGGGGGGGGTTTACCCCAATATCTTCATGCAAAAGTCACGTGGTTACCTGGAAAAAGTGAAAATCTAGAAAGCTGTTTGCAAAGGGCCACTCAGCAGGGCAGGAAGGGGCCAGCATGGTTCTGCAGGTGCCTTCAGAAAGGAAGTTTCTCATGGAAGCTCAGAGGCAGGGCTTGGATGCCTTTGGATGCTGTTACTCCCCGTGCTGTGTGACTCCCTTGCACTGAGTTACTCATCCGCTTAGGTTAGAGGCCACCGATTTCTGTTCAGCTTATATAATGAGGTGAGGTGGGCACAGCATCACTGCGGAAGTCCAGAAGATTGTGGTGAATACCTCATTACAGCTCACGGTCTAATTGTATGTGTCCTTGAGTCACAGCTCTGAAACTTGGAGCAAGGTGGGGAAATTAAATCACAGAAGGCATTCAAGGAGAACCTTGTCCTCCTCAAGCTCCTTGTCCCTGGAACAAGGGCTGACAGGGCTGCGGTGGCATAAATAGTTCTCTGCGTTTAAAACAGCACAACCCCTCCTCTCCAAGGGTCCAGCAGTGCTTTAGGTCTGAGTCTTAGGGACTCTGGATTAAATCCGAAGTTGCTCGGCAGAAGCCCTCCCAGACTTAGCAGCTCCTGCAGGGACTGACCCTGTAGCTCAGGTGCCTGTAGCTTCTATCCAACAGGCCACGCAGCAAAGGATGGTACAGCTGAGCCTCAAAGATGCACGTGATGCTGGGGGGCTCGGGACACAAGGGGCTGGGGCAGGTGCCAGGGGGAGGTGACAATGACCCTGCAAGGGCAGTTGTGGCTGGGATGGGCTGGGTGTGTCCCTTCACACAGGGGGACCTGGTGCTGATGGTCTCAGCATCCTACAGCCTCTGTCCTCCTCGCTGTGGGGATCCAGGCTGCCCTGCAGACCCGGTGCTGGCACAGCATTATTGTCCCCAAATCGCTCCTCAGCTGCAGGAGGCTTGCAGACCACAGTCCAGCCCTACGGCTCCTCTTGGCCGCCATGACCTCATACAAGCTCAGGGCTACCAGAAAGGTATCTTGTCTCTTTAGAGGCCAAATGAGGTTCTGCCCACATGACGCTGTGATGTGCCATCATCCCAAAGAATGTGGCATCCCATGGCCCCATTAGCATTTCCTGCAGATCTGTTACTGATCCATTTCCCCCTGTTCTCCTCCTGCTCCTCTTGGCCTTGCTAGAAACCCCAGTGAGGGCTTGACCTGCCTGTCCTGTTTCCTTCGCAGGCTATGGGCACGCTGCCCCGGGCACGGACGCTGGCAAAGTTTTCTGCATGTTCTACGCCATCCTGGGCATCCCCCTGACGCTGGTCATGTTCCAGAGCCTGGGGGAACGCATGAACACCGTGGTGCGGCTCCTGCTCAAGAAGATCAAGAAGTGTCTGGGCATGAGGACAACCAACGTCTCCATGGAGAACATGGTCCTGGTCGGCTTTCTGTCCTGCATGGGGACCCTGTGCATCGGTGCAGCTGCCTTCTCTTATTTTGAAGGCTGGACTTTCTTTCATGCCTATTACTACTGCTTCATAACCTTGACCACTATTGGCTTTGGAGACTTTGTGGCTCTGCAGAAGAATGAGGCTTTGCAGAAGAAGCCCCCATACGTGGCTTTCAGCTTCATGTACATCCTGGTGGGCCTGACCGTCATCGGGGCTTTCCTCAACCTGGTGGTGCTGCGGTTCCTGACCATGAACTCGGAGGACGAGCGGCGGGACGCTGAAGAGCGAGCCTCGCTCAGGAGAGCCCGGAACAACATCCACCTTAAGCCGACAGAGGACAGCCGGAGCAGCAACGCCATTTTTCTCCCCGTGGAGGACAGGACGAGCCAGATGAACCTCATCCCGCTGATGCAGGAGGGAGCACAGAGGCAGCGGCGCCAGTCGTCCAACTCGGCGGCCGCGGTCCCCTCCTTCTGCACGTGTCTGTGCTACAGACCTCAGCTGTGCGGCAGCCCCGTGCCCTCCCACCCCGAGACCCTGAGCTGCCACACCAACCCCGTGTATTACAACTCCATTTCCTACAAAATCGACGAGGTGTCCCTGAGCACGCGGGGGCAGACCGGCTCCTCCCCAGGGAGCACCCTGTCATCCAGCAGCCCTCACTGCCGGCATCGCCCCCGGCAGCGGAGGAAATCCATCTAGGAGCGCGCGGAGCCGTGCTCAGTGCTCTGGTCTTACTGACGATAACTTAAGAACAGAATGTCAGGTCCTTCTTACTGCGCTCATTTCTTCTGTTCCTCTCCCTTTTCAGCTGGCAGGCAGACCCACGCAGGGTCCAGCAGGAGCCTTGAAACCCTGTTGAGAAATAATCACTCCTTTTTGCAGGCACTGAACACCGTTAGGTTTAATTTGCTTTTTCCTCCCAGGTAGGTTGGAGCATTTGGGTCTGGCAGGAGGTCCCCCCTGTGTGAAGTCCAGCAAACTCTAGGTTTGCCTTCCCACCTCCCCACTCCCCAAATGGAGGTGTTGCTGCTCTCCCACCCTGCCTAACCTGGGCTGCTGACAGCATGTGCCTCTGCTCCATGGGCTGGATTGCACTTGCTGAGAGTATCAAGAGCAAAGCCCACGTTAGTGAGACCTGCGGCGTTGGGGATCTTTCAGATGTGCCCTGACGCTGGGTACAGTAAATCAGTGCCACACAGCAGGTTTGCAGCCGGTGGGTGGGCAGGGAGAGGTGGCAGCCAGGGATGGGCTGCTCAGCACATGGGGACAGCTTCATGGCACTGCATCTCCCATGGCCAGACCTCCAGGTGGCAGCTCAGGCTTGTGGCTGTCGCAGACCTTTTGGAAGCTGGTCCACACACTCACCCACCAGCACACCTTACCTTACTGGTAGGTCCTCCAGGATGAGCTGGCTGGGGAGATGCTGTGTCCCATCTGCAGGGAAAGCTGAACTCCTCCAGCCCAGCCACAGCCCCCCCTGTGCTGAGCCCAGACTATGCCAAGGGCTGGGCCTCCCTGAGCCAGACTGTCACCTGCAAAGGGTTTGGCCCTGATGAGATTGTTACCTAAAATCACCTTTCCCTTCTGCCCCTGTCCTCCAGCTGGCAGCCCAGCAAGTGTGCCTGCTCCTCTCCTCCTCCCAGTTTCCAGCTGGTGCCCCCCAGCATGGCCCATGTCCATCCTGCCTCGTCTGCACAAAAGCAGGACTGGGCTGTGACAGCAGCAGCAGCTCTGTTTCACTTTTTTCCCCCCAATAAAGGGACATTTTCACTCTTAGTTCTACCTAAAATACACTCTGAGGGAGTTTTCCCAGAGGAAGATCCCCTTTTCCTGGTGGGGAAAGCATGCAGAGCACCAGCGATGGGAAGGCTCAGGGCAGGCTTTACTCTCCTCTCTTTTTGTTTTGGGCAGTTTAATAAAAGGTGAATCCAGCTGCTGTGATTGGTTATTTGTCAGGAGGGGGAGCAGCGGGATGTGCCCAAGCTCCAAAGCCCAGCCCTGCCCTGCTGCAGGGGTACACCAGGGCTGGCTGCCCTGCCATGGGGGTGTGGGCAGTGTTTACACCCAGGGATATTATCCCTGTCGATGTTTCCTGGGATGTCTGGGCACAGGAGGAGGGCAGAGTGGCTGTCCAGAGCTGGGAAGTAGCGGGGTCTCATTCCCCATTGTGGGATGGTGGCTTTGCCTCCCGCACAGGGATGCCCCGGGCTCCTCCACCCTCCCTGGCCAGTGACCTTCACATTTCCAACCTTTCCTGGTGCTTGGGCTTCCCTGGAGGCAGCTTTGGGCTTTGATGCCACCCCAAATTCGTGCAGGCTTAATACGACTGGGACTTTCTTGTTCCAGTTTCTAAAAGGGCAGAGATTTGGACTTTGAGAGAGGTGATGGCCAAGCAGGCAAGCAGAGGGCTGGGCAGGGCAGGTCTGCAGTGGGGCTGCTGCACCACCTGGGGAGGGGAGGGGGGTCCTCACCTGCTCCCTTTGTCTGGGGGATGCTCTCTGGCATGGCTGCCCGCTCCTGGCCAGGTTCGCCACCCCACAGAGGCAGAGGTAGGACTTTACACCCACTCTGGAGGTGTGATGTGGCCACAGCAGATCCATCCATCCTGCTCCTGGGCAGCAGGACTCATGCAAGATGCTCGGCCCTTCCTGGCCTCAGCTTGTCCCCTTGCCAGAAGGGGAAGATAATGGTGGTGGCAACAGAGAAGGCAGAGACACTTCACAAAAAACCTCCAACACACCATAGAAAAAAAAAAGGTTTTATTGTCACCATTATCAACATTTTCATTAGCTTAACACTGAATTGTAAATCAATCATTACATATTGTCTGAATAAAACCTACAGACAGGAAAAAAGTATAGCAGAATCCTCTCCTGACTAGAGGCGAGCGGCCGGCGTCCCACTGGTGCTGCTGGGACGTGGTCCCACCTTCCACCCAAGGCAGCCCACACACCTCGCCAGCGACTCACGGCTGCCCGACCCCACTGCCTGTGCTCCCCTGGCTCCATGGAGATTGCATCTCACCATCTGATGTTAAAAACCTCAAAAAAGTTTTGGAGAGGGTTACAGAGGCCCCAAAGAGCAGACTGGCTGCCCCTGCTCCTACAGAAAGGCAAGAGGAGAGGTAGCAACCATGTAGAGCCCCTGCAAAGCTATCGGTTGTTGTGGAGCAGTTAATGAAGTACAAAGGTCTAACGCCATGAATGCAGATTCCCTACGGTGGCCAGGCCCCCGGGCAGTGGGGTACAAGGTTCTGAGCGTGGGCACACTGGGGAGGGGAGCGTGGATGGGCTGGGGGGTGGCTCCATCCCCAAGCAGAGGCCAGCTCTGCAGCACTGCCCCGGGGCTCCCCGTGGGCAGCGTGGGATGGATGCTTCAGTGCAAAGAGATGCTGCAGGCAGCTCAGACCCCTCGGCTTGGAATAAGGCCTCGTATCGAGAGGGAAGCAAGAACCCATGTAGGGAGCAGCAGGCGCAGGAGAAAGCAAAGGGAACCTGGAGGAACGCTTGCTGGGAGCTCTCCTTCTCCCTGGCCAGCACAGAGGCAGCTCCCTGCCCATCCCTGCCTTCTCCTGGCCATCTGGGTGGCCCCACCACAGCTGCGTGGGCTGCAGAGCCCCTGCAGAAGACCCCTTACTCCTACCAAGGATGGGAAAGGAAGAACCTCCTGTGGTCTGAACTCAGGGCTGCCATAAAACATGGGCAAGACACTGGCATCCCAGGAGGGTGGCAGGCCATGGCAGTGCTGTGGGAGAGGTCTTGGGTGAGGCACTGTGTCCCCGGGATGCCCTCTCCACCTGGCACAGGGAGCAGCTCTCCAGAGGAAGGCAAGCCCAGCGTGGTGAGGATGGGGGAACTTGCCTTGGATTCACTCTTCAAACTTTGCTCCTCCTTGCTCCAAACAAAGCCAAAACCAGCTCCAGGTGGAGGTGATGGAATCATCAGAGACCAATGAGCAGCACTAGGTAAGGGGCAACAGCCTCAAAGAAAACACTGCTGAAGGATTTAAAGTTCCAGGCTGGTGTTTAGGGAGATCTGGAGCCCCAATGGGCAGCTATCCCAATCTGTGGTGCCCAAGCTACTACAAAAACTCAGCTCCTGGAAAGCATGGGGGCATGGCTTCAGCAGGTGTGTCTCAACTCTCCCCTCAGGTCCCTTCTGCCCCACCCCTGCTCAGCGAGCGGAGCTCACGGCTGCCCAGGAGAGGTGCCCAGCATGTAGTGCAGCAAAGGCTGCCAGCCCACCCAGAGCAGGGCTTTAACAATATAGCTTTGGTTGCTGTTTTAGCTACTGGAAAGTCATGAAGGGAAAATTGTTAGGTTGTAGCCTCTGTTTGCTGGTGCTCTGTAAAGGGCTGATGCTGGCTCCTTCTCGGTTTCAGCCGCTAAAGTGCAAAGAACCAAATGCTACAAAAAACTCTCCCCAGTTCCTCTTCACCAGGATGAGAGCAACAGCCACAGGGCAGGGTGGGCAGATGGGCGTCAAGACCATGAGAAGAGCTTTAGACTCCCCGGGAACGAGCCTGATGCTGCTGTGGTGGGTGATCAGCCGGGGCCAGGGATGGACATGTGGCTGTGTGGTCACCGGGACATTGGTCACTGAGCCAAGAGGAGTCTGGCAGCGTGAGTTTAAGACTCGTTAGCCAAGCCACATTTTGAGAATACCTAATCACATGCAAGCTCCCTGGGGAATCGCTGTGTTCACAGACACACTGGAGAGCTGGGCAGACCATCAGACACACAGGGTGCAGCAGGAGAACAGCTCTGGGGCTCTGCCACACCAGGGTTCATGAGTCCACAGACTGGGCTGCTGGGTCTTGCCTGGGCAAAGGGCTCACAAGGGAATGAGACACAACTGTACAACCAGCCAGCTCCTTCAGAGGGACCTCTGCCTCCCCAGGAGGCGGAAACAGGACAAGAAAAGGCAAGAGGAAACTGCCTCAAGTTGCGCCAGGGAGGTTTAGGTTGGACATTAGGAAAAATTCATTCCCTGAAAGGGTGGTCAAGGCCTGGCCCAGGCTGCCCAGGGCAGCGGTGGAGTCCCCATCCCTGGAGGGGTTTCAAAGCTGTGGAGATGTGGTGCTGAGGGACACGGTTTAGTGGTGCCCTGGCAGTGCTGGGTTAACAGTTGGAATCAATGATCTTAAAGGTCTTTTGCAGCCACAACAATTCTATGATTCTAAGGGAACCTGGTATTTTCCAAGGCGTTACTGTGTGTCTGTATCTGCTCGTACAGGCCCACACGTATGGACATCCAGAGACAGGCCTTGGCAGCGTGTGCTGGGCTCATCGTGGAAAGGCTCTCCCTGATCAGCCTCTTTGCTAAATGTTTGGCTCTAATTTGGTAGCTGCAATTTCATTTTAGATGCTTGCTCCAGGCCTCAACATGCCCTGGACTTTACTACTGACAGTACTGTGCATTTACACATCTCTTTTTCTTCCCAAATCATTTCACAAAACCACATGAATTATTTCTCTGTTCACCAGGGCTCCCAGCATCACTGGGGCGGTGACCTGCTGCCTGCATGGCCAGCAGACTGGTGATCTTGAGAACAACATAAAGATCCTTCCTATGGGAAATGCTGCGAGAAATCCACAGGCAATGAACTGGGATGCTGCTTGGAAGCTGTTTTATTTTACGCACTGCATCAATGATAGAGCTGACTTAAAATCCAATATCCCAATCCTGCCACTTTGGAAAAATCTTTAGATGAGCCCAGCATTAGCTAACTTCTGAGAAACGGCCCAGAACTGCCTGTTCCTGTTGGACACACTAGTGCCCCTCTGTGAAGGTGCAATCTCTCTGCCTTGGGTGGAATTTTCTAACAAAATGGACAAATATCACCTATGAAATGGACAAAATAACCCACAAAGCCTTTAAAGAGGAGCAGCTCAATCTGCTGCTCTGAAAAAAGCCCTCCCTTTAGCTTGCCCCTGGTATCTCAAGGGAAATAGGCAGCTGTCCAGCAGAACTCATGTGGCCCCAGAGTGCAAAGGCTTTTTTGCTTTATCAGGGCTACAGTGGCAGTGGGAACCATTCGCATTGAGTTACAAATACTAGAGAGCCTAAGAAAAAGAGGGAGATTGAAACAGTCATGAAGTTTATACTGAAACTACTTTTTACCTCTGTAGTATGAAGTCACCTACAGCTGCTTCACTCTTTGCCTAAGAGAGATTTGATGGCGATGGGCACATACACTCACAGAGAAGTCTATAGGATGGGTATATCTCACAAGGCAACAGCCCAGTCTTTGCTTTTTTTTACAATCAAAGTTAATATGGATCTTTTTCAAAAGTGATGTCATTGAAGACAATTATAAACTGTATCAACAATATGTACTACAGCCTGCAAGTCACAATCTGTGCACACCAAATGGAATATATTATTGCTTGGTAGCCTAGTAGACTTTCTTTATAAAAAGATTTTTATACAGAGTACAGGATTATGACAAAACTAGCTAAGTAGTTCTCATCTTGAAAATACAACATCAATTCTTTCAACAAAGGCTTGAATAGTAGCTGAGAGTTAATGAACAATAACAAATATTTACTAATAATTTTATGGCCAGTCTGAACAGAATTTCTTATAGGACTCTTTTCTGGTGTGTATTTACAGATGCCTCTTCTTTTGGAAAAAAGTTGATAAAATATAACAAGGAACATAGAAATCAAAAGAATGAGTAAACTTCATACCAAGAACATTAAACATTTCTGAAAACACTAAATTATGTTATCTGTTAAAAAACATACATCATCTTGTCTTTAAAGAAAAATATTTTTCCTGTTTTAAAATATTACCAACAGCATGTAATAAACTAACTTAAAATGAGGTTCATAAAAAAGTTGTCTTGCTGTCTAAACGTTACTAAACATGCTTAGGTTGAGATTCTGTTAACTGCCTCAACATCTTAAAAATAGCTCCTTTACAGGAACTTGTGATATTCATACTCCAGAAGACCTGCAAATTTAGAACAGTACATCGATAAAGGATCCGGTAGCTAGAAACAAGAAATATCTATTTTGCATTCAAAGCAAATAACTCTGCAATGTCCTTTGAAACAATCCATGGCCAAGAAATGGAGATGTACCTGGCTAAACAATGAAGCCCCCTGGCCCTTGCCCTGCCCAGGACACAGAGCCCAGCACATGGTGCACAAAGGATGCTCTGGCTGACCCACGAGGCTTTGGCAGCAGGGGGGGACCCCCGTGTGGAACTGCAGAGTGAGGACCTTGTGCCAGCTCTGTGCTGGAGCAAAGAGAAAGCAACACCAGGAGACTGGGAAAATACCACATTTGTTGCCTGAACACAGCAGGGCTGACCACAGGCACAGGTGCTCAGAGCACAAGAGGATGAAGCCACGTGTGAGGCACGGTCCGTGCTCTGCTCTGCCATGTGCAGGGGATCCCGCTGCCCACAGACCCCTTGCTCCCAGGGACACTCTCAGCAGCAGGATTTCTTTGTTTCCCATGGCAATAGTAATGCAGGTAGTATTCAGGGACTGGCTCTTTTTTTTTTTTTTTTTTCAGCAAGCAATCCTCTGCTTCCTATTAAAATGTAGTATTTTGTGCACAAGGAACGGCAAATCAACCCCGAGCTGGGCAGGTGTTTCTCTCTCCTCACTCTCATCCCTCTTCATTGCTCACAGACCAAAAATTCTGCAATGCCTTTTATCTTTTTTAAGTCTCCTGGTCTTCCTCTCTCTCTCCCTGAATGTAACTAACAGCTAGACTCAGACACAGGAAAAAACTCAGTCAGGAGTTAGTCAGGAGTCCTCGAAGGGGACCCAATTTAGTTTTCAGCTGCTCATCACTCCAGCGAACGGCCGCTTTTGACACGAGCACCCTGCTAATCCCAACTGTCACATCACATCACCCTAGACAGAAACTGGCAAGTCAAATCTGGGGGAGAAAAAGTCAGGCTTTATAAAAATAAGCTGTTCCGAGCCTGAGACTTGCCTTGGATGCTATACTGGGAGTCTTTAAATTGATGGATAACTTGAAAACTTTTTTCAACTAAAATACACCATGGTCAGTGCAGGGCATGAGTGAAGGAGGAATTTAGAGCGTAGGGGCACCGTGCAACCCTCCTGGCCTCACTCTGTGCCCGTGGGGCTCTCATAAGGGGTCCTGTGAGTCTGCTTTAGGCGGGAGGATCATCGGCACTCACCAGACCCTGTGACTCTGCTGTGGTCAAGGGCTGCAACGTTCACTTATTGGGGAGAAACGAGACTTGGAAGTGGGTAGAAACAAAAGCGAGAACCACTGGACTACAACCAACCACGTAAAAAATGCAGAAGGAAACAGGACAGAGCAGACTGTTAAAACTGCCTTCAAATTTCAGAATCTGAGATGTTACAAAAATAACACTGTGACTTTTTTTCACGCTGACAGTGACTTTTTAACATGATTAAAAACATAGCAAGATAGTCCTCGGTGTTAAGTAGTCCTGTGGTACCTAAACTGATCATCACTGAGCTCACAGAGCTTTTGGAGGGGTAGGATCTGCCAGGCATACGGAACTGAGCTTTCCAACAGTCAATAAAGTTTTTCTGGGGGAATGTTTTTGGCATACATAGTTTCCTACTCCCTGTTCAAGACTGCAAAAATGTTGCATTCATCTCATTGGACACCGGAAAACCATGAATAACTAGAGATTACTGGTAGATAATGTCCAAACTAAGTACCAATATAAAGCTTTCGGTATAACTTAAGACAGAAGCTCTGTTACTCAGCTGCCAGGTCTGGCATGTACCTGGAGCTCCCCACGGTCCTTTTAAAGACATAATTATTAAAAGATCCAGTGCTACGCACCACTAAATCTACCTAATCTATTCTAGTTCATACACATATTGTACAATATTGCCTAGTACTCACTACATACCAAGAGGAAAAGATGCAGACTTGAATTACAGTAAATGTGCTTTTTTTAAAAAATAAAATTGAGAGCCACAACGTAGTTCGACCAGCATGCAACAAACTTTCTTCAGCTAATATATAGAAATTGTCTAATACAATTAGAAAAAATAATTAGTGAGAGGCCAGAGACTTATTTGATCAATGAAATTAAGAGATTTATCTGAAATGTTGAGGCTTTTGTCACTGAAGACTCAAAAAACTATTCATTTTATGTCCCTTATCCTCCTTCCCTCTCCTTTATATTATATAATTTTTTACAGAGACTATTGTAAGGCCTATTATTTTTGCATCTATCCTGTAATTTATCTCAAAATAATTTAAAATGCCATAGACAAGCTAGGACCAAAAGCAACTGCTTTTACCATCCACTCCACACTCATGCTTTTATTCTAACAAAGCTGAGGTCCACATGCAGAAATAAATGTTCAGTGTGCCTCTACAGCAGGTCAGCAACCTGCTCATTCCAAAATGGGACATGGGACCTTCGCTTTTAAACCACAAAGTAAAACATCTTCTAAAGCTCCTTCTGAGACAGCAGTCATCGAATCCTCATGAGGAACTAGGACAATGCCTAGCCAAACGAGGTCTATCAACAGAAAATCTTTGGAGATTCTCTATGATGTTGGACACCAAGTTGTTAATTGTCTGCAGGACCTAGAGCACTTACTCCAGCACGTGACTCTGCTGACAACAGCTGCTGTAGCTCAGCAGCTCAGAGAATGTGCTTCACTGCCTTAATCTACACCACTCGTTTACACTAAGTGTTACATTTTAATTAAAAAAGATACATGTGGTGACCACTGAGTCTTCAGATTCCTCACCCACTACCTCTCCATACTTTGGGGGTTGCATCTCCTCTTGCAGGACACTGGACAAAGTTTGTGTACTACAGAGACTGCCTAAAGCACCTCACTCTCCACAAGGAAGGTTACATGCTCTCTGGAACCTTCTCTGTCAGATGACAAATTGAGGTTTCTTTCTTCTGCACCCCGAGAAACCTCAATCTCCTCTCCCGTGGCAGAATAACATAGTCCTGTTCCAGGTCAGTCCACAGCACAACAGGAAGGGCAGCATCTCCAGCAGATATGTACCAGTACAAAGGAGAAGGAAGAGAAGCAGGAGATAGAAGACACCGTGACTGAAGGACGGACAGCAACAAGTAAGGGAGTCAGTAAATTGCAGAACGTTGTATCTGACAATACAAAACATCTCAAGCTGCAAGTCTGACGTTCCGCTCCCACTTCTAGTGGCTTTTTTTTCTAAGCAAAATTGCAGTTAATTAGCCTGCTAAACTCGAACTCTGTTCAAACTGTCTGGTCTAAGTAGGCGCTACTTATTCTCCCACCAAGTATGCTTCATCAGCAGTGTTAGACAAGTAATGCAGTAAAGACACTTGCTGGTAATTTGGCACAGTTTGAAAACACGACGACAGTGTTACAGTTACCATGACTCAGTGATAGGGAACTGATTCTAAAGAAAGAGTTGCAGGTTTCTTTCTTTTTCTTCCTTTCTAGAAGAAAGGCCTTGTAAAAAACCTAATGCTTCCTCTTAAACTTTCTGCTCCTGCTCTTTTTAGGTCACATATTGGCCTCTGAATTTTTCAGGTACTTTCTCATGAAAGAATCCATATTAGAAATTTCTAAGATGCACAGTTAAGAAAAATTCCTTCCTTACTCTCCCCAAATTCTTTCAAATGCTGCAACTTTCCAGGGTTAATACTGATCTGAAACAAGGGTCCAAGAATGACAGTGAGAGAAGCGAAACAAGAGGTGTATGTCTAATTTGACAACTAGGACTCATGCCCCACGGCACCTCCTCCTCGGACGGAGAGGGCACAGCGCCCTCCCCCTTGTCTTCTGTCTAAGGTCACTGGTTTATCCTCCTCTTCCAGCTCCACAAGAACTGATTGAACATGCATTGCGCTTGAGGTCAGAGTTCCAGCAAACAAAACCTTGACAGCATGTTTAAAAAACAAAAGCAGTTCCCCCTTCCTCACTCACTAAGACCTGTCACAGCAGGGTCCCACTGTGCTCTCCAGGGAAAGCTGTGAGGACTGGCGCAGGAGCGGGCCTGTAGTGGGATCTACCATCGAGGAGGTGGGGAAGAGCTTGTACCAGCCAATTGCTAAAGTTGACAAATCCAGTTCTTCCAGGAGGACCCTGGCGACTCCCATGAAGTGCTTGCGCTCCATGCGTCCATAGTTTCCCCAGACTATCACCTTAGAAACAAGAAGGAGAGCACAGTTAATGCCCAGCTTGCACACTTGCTTGGGAAGCACAAGTCTGATCAATCCTTACTTCTACTCATCCAATGGCCCAGGGCTTTACTACAGTCTGAGAAGAGCAGAAGAGTTTATGCTACCACCAGGTGATGTGAAGCTCTAGCTGATGATTTCACCTTTTTTTGATAAGCACAGTTTTATAAATCCTAATGTTATCAGACTGTTTTTTTTTTCCCCCATGGAAAAGAGGTGAACACACACATAGATGAGCCACCATTCTGCTGTTCTACCTGCTGAGCAGGGACAGCATGTGCACAAAACATCCCTGGAGCTGCAGCTCCAACATCTGCAGGTAAAACCTGGTCCTGGCACAGTAACGGGCCTTGGACATGACAAAAGGCAGCCTGGTAGAGAGGTCGGGAAAGGCTCCTGATCTGGAAAAATAAACTAACAAAACAAAGAAAAAAGGTGGGCAATAGCTTGGGTTAAAAGTCAACATTTTGAGGAAAACAGCATGTCTTAACTTGTGCACTCGGAGCTCGTGACACAGGGCAGATGGAGAGGAGGCACAGAGACTCACCTGGAGGAAGGGCAGGAGCCGAGCGCTGGCAAGCAGGAGCGGTGACGCAAGGGGCAGACATGGGGTGGCATGCAGGGGGAGCAGGACAGCCTGCCCAGAAGGGCTTGCAGCACAGAGGAAGGGCTAATGGAGGAGAGCTGGCAGACGAGCAGGGAAAGCTGAATCACACTTACGACACGATGGAGACCAGTGGGTGGAACAACAGATGTAGTGAGGGTCATGGGCTTAGGCATGCTGGAGGCCTGCACGTGACCAAGCGGCCCTACGTGGCTCAAGAGAAAGGTGACGACTGACTCCAGAGTGAGTCCGTGTTCTGAAGGGGAGAGGATGAGTATGATGGGTTATGACGGTGACTAGTGATCTCTGGCTAAATCCCAACACCTTTCTTTCCCTAGGCTTGAACAACCAGAACATCACAATTTTCTGTAAAATGAGGTAGGAGAGACAACAAATGTCAATTAAGAGACAAAAATTAACACTCTAGGTCAGCCTGAGATGGAGCAAACCGCTGCAGAAAGTTGGTTTGGTGGCAGGGCCACCAGCAGAGAGCCAAGCTCCTCATTTTATTCTCTGGAATAGGTGTCTTTCCTGGCAGCAAGGCAGCAGGTAAGGAAACCCATGGAAGGCAAGAGCAGACCAAGCCAGGTCCTGCTCCATTTCAGCCAAAAATGTGCAGTTTTGTTGCAAGAGGGGAAAATGCTTCTAATTGAAGTAAATGAGGAAGAGTTCATTTAATCTCATTACAATCCAGCAGGTTAGCTGGCAATTCATATGCCAATAGTGGTGAGCAATAGGAACTCACGGATTCATTACATTAGTGTCACCAGGGAATTTTAGCCAGGCTTTATTGGATGGAAATGATTTAGGTATGAATTAATGATGCAAATCACTCTTTGCTCTGGAAACATAGGTGCGGAATTGAAAAGATGAGTATGGCAGAAAAGGTACAGCAGTAAAAGAACGGAGGTAGAAAAACGTAGGCTATGTGACTGGGTGATGGCCAAAGCAGAGTGCTCTGAATATGTATAAGCACAGAAGACAACCTATGCTGCAAGACTGTTTAGAATCCATAGGTATTACCTATCTCCTAGCTGGGTTGATAAAAAAAGAGAGACTTAAAAAAACCCCAAATCAACCATTTCCTGGTAGGTACTCATGGTACCTGGCAGGGTGTCAAATAATAATCAGTTTGAGTATGAAAAAAAAGGTTTTCCTTTCCATTTGTTCAGTTCAGATGGAGTGCACTTGGTTCAATGAAAACATTGGCTTTTTCTTATCTATGCTAATTATCCAGATCCCTTGCCACACTTAACACCTTCTAGCAGAGGTGGAAGAGAGAGATGGGCAGACTTGAGACTTGCTCATCTTACCTGTAATACTTTGCCCTGGGGGCTCTCAGCAAACAGTAACACTTGATTGTACAAAGGGTCTAATGATTTGCGAGCCACTTTTGTCTTCTTTTTCGCAATGCACACGCCATTCTCTAGCAGGTAAGCTTTGATGTAAGCAGCTGGAAAAAATAAATATGGACAAATACGAAAAAAATCTTCATGCTCACTTCAGAAAAGACAGAGCGCTGTGTCTTGGGTATTTCTAAAGAAGGCATTTACAGCAGTGAAGAGATCTGCTCAACCAACCTTATTTTCAGTACCTCATACAGACTGTTTATTCCTGCAGAAGCCAAGCAGAATTAATTTTTCTTATTCACAAGCATCACGGGAGGCTGGGGCTCAGTGAATTACTTTAGGAAGTCAGAGCATCCTACCTGGCAGTGTTTTGGAGCCGGGTTTGGGTGTCAGTCCTCGAGCCTGAATGATATCCACTTCTAGCTGCCCATTTCGCTCTTGCAAACCAATTTCCACATCCCCTAAAACCAAAACATCAAAATAAACAGAAGACTTTCAATATAATAAATCTGTAGGCTACTAAAACGTTACAACCCCCCCCCCCCAAACAACAACCTTTACATCATGCCTGCTACAGGCTGTAACAAAGTGTAATCCCTGAGCGCCTGATCTCCTCCTGCGTTACTCTGGAGCAGCTCTGCGGCGATTCAAACCCACATTTTCAAAAGCAATCTCTCCTGTCAGCCCTCTAACATGGCTTTGGTGACTCAGTCTTGTTCTCTTCAGGGCAACTATAGCCTCTCATCCCTCCCAAACTGGAGTACCTAGAGCTGCTTTGGAAAGTGCAATTACGGTGGACCATAAGAAAATCTTTACAGAGCCTAGTGGGCCTTAGAGAGCAAGAAAACCATGAAGATGCACAGGATATGTTTGCAGGATTCTAGCTGTGTTTTCCTTAGTCTACACCTTTCAGATCTGGTGGAGGAAAGCACAAGGCTGGTGCTCTCCTACTAACGCCACATTTGCAGCAATCAGCAAAACCTTTCAGCTGGGCTTACTTGATTTAACAGAGAAACAAGCGAGAGAGCGGCAGAGCAGCAGATGCTGGGCAAATTATTAGGTGGCTTGTACAAGAGGTATGTTCAAGATTAAATTAAAGCCACATAACATCTTTGTGTTCCTTACCCATCGAGGTGGTGGCCAAGGTCTGACGCCCAACAAACTGTGCAGGGCCCATGCTCCCCAGGAAGTCACTGAACTGCCCAGCAGATGCCAGATGGACTCCACTGAAATTCAAGCTGCAAAAGAAATGGATTTTGGCAAGTGGTTAATTTGCATTTTAAAGTAATCCAGTAGCTAAAGAAGCAGATTTAATACATCTTTGAAATGAATGACATCTACAGAAGCCTTGCAAAACTCACTGATTTCCAGGCAGTTTAGTTACATGGAGTCAATTTAAAATCCCTTTCCTTATAAAGAAAAACCAGTAATGGCTGCAGTCACCAGTTGGTTAATACCTGTTTAACTACAATTGATTGTCTATAAGGAAAATCTCTGTCATCTCAGGCTCATATGCAGCCTGTCACCTCTTTCAGGTAGAATTACAATCTAAGCAGTTTCCTAGCACATTACAGGATCTCTGTTGGTAGCTGTCCCTCCTCAATCCTCATTTCTGGGGAGGAAATAATGCATCTAGACCAGCAGTCAAAAGTGAGATGAGGGGTGATGGCCTCAATACCCTTGGACTCAGTTCCCTATTTATTATCACACACACAGAGCAATATCACATGACCAGAGGGCCCCATTTCCTACCACTCAACACCAGCAGCATCCATCACATGCACCGTGTGGTTTTTACACCTGCTTCCACAACTGGGCCTGAAGCGATCATGAAGAGGACCTGAATGCTGGTGTGAGACTAAAGGAACAACACCCTCGAACACCAACAATGCCTCTGCCACAGTCACTGCAGCAAAACAAAAGCTGTTGGGGGGACAGAGATGATCTCTAAGGTTCCTTCCAACCCAAACCATTCTATGATGCTATGAAACCCTGTGGTTCACTGATACAAACCAAGATTTACCCCGTTGTACCCTGATTTACGCAGCTGTTTCAGAGGTTTGTGGAAAAGCTTGCAGCGGATGGTAAGGAGGCTTGAGGCCACCACTCAACACCTACGTTTGTCCTGCAGGCATCTGCCAAACCATGACACAGCTGCTGAGACACGTCAAGAGCTTTGTGCTGGGGCACCCATGCTACCCTGCCAGGCTCTGCACTCTGCCTCTGTGGAAGCTGCCACACACCCAAGCCAGGCACAGTGGCAAACTTCCCGCACTTTTCCAAAGGTCCTTGGTGGGGGACAATTACCCATGCAATGACACAGCTCCCTGCCTCCCCAAATTGGTTTCTTAGAAAGGAGGTGGTGAGGAGGCCGCTTGTTTAGCACAAGCGAAGCCGGAGGCCTCTGTGTGGGGCGGGCTGGGGAGCGCGGCTCTCACCCAGCCTGAGTCAGCCAAGGGTTCATTGATTCCCCCCTGCGAGCCAGGTACACTTAAGAGACATTTTTAAAGAAAAGAAAAAGGCATTTCTTTAAAAGCCCATTCAACCAGAAAAGTGTTAATTTCAGGCTGGGATTTCAGCTCTCATTAGCTATTTGCAGACCTGGTGTCAGCCCTGTGGGACACTCATTTACTGAGATGAGGAACGAGGAAGGCAGCACACACACCCCTCAGCACCTCACCATGCACAGGACTCTACATGTCACCAGTGTGTTCCCATGACAGGTTCAGGGGCTGGCTCAGCTCACTGTGACAGGGGCATTGGGTTAAATGGCCAGACCTTTCCAGGGAGCATTACACCTTCCCTCTATGCTGAGCTGCCTCTTTGAGGAAACTGGTTATCACTGCTGCCCAGGGAGCTGCTGAGCCATCAGCATGGAAAAGCCTGCCCTTGAGCTCTTCACAGATGTCACCTCTGTGAACAGGGATGAGGGAGGAGGGTGTCTTGGTGTTCTGGAAGACAGGCTTGGGAAGGGCTCTGCACAGGCTGGGTTTTCCCCAGTTCCGTGTTTTTTTCACCCTGCATCCACTGTTTGCACAGAGATACAACAGAAACACTGTGAATTATAATTGGCATTAATTGTGGGAAAGACTTAAGATTTTTCTTGCTTTTCAGTAGCTTCAGCTCCTCATAGCCATGCAGGGGTGACACGGAGCCACACTCTGCTCCCTGTGGGTGCACAGCTCCTGCCCACCACCCAGCCAGCATCTGCCAGCCCCAGTGGGGCCTCTCTGGGAGCAGCACCCCAAGCACAGGACCAGGGCAAGAGGTGCTGGATTTGTAGCTAGGCTTCCAAGGACAGACTGCACAGAGACACCCCTGGGGCTGGTAAATCTACAGGGACATATAATTGGGAAAGCAGGGGAAGGGGGAGCCTGGAGCCAGATGGGCTTTATCAGGCTCATCACCTGCCCATACAAGATGGAAAGAAGTGAGTCCTGGTGCACACAAGGACCAGCAAGACCTTGATCCTGCTGGCTCAGGTGTTTTGAGCTGTCCACAGACAGTCAAAAAAGGATGAAAACTAGTGCTTAGAGAACCCAAAATAATTCAAGAAAAAGGAGACTTGACAGAGAAAGACGTAAGATTCAGCAGGAGATGAATAGACCCTCAGCCAGAAGGTAAATGTTTTCTTTATTCTCCTCAACTCATGGAAGATAAATGGGCCGAGCTCAGGTCTCACTCCTACCCTGGGGAGTATGTGACCTGAACGAGCACGTAAATAACAAGCTGGCAAGAGAACTCACAACCGTTCAGGGAATGTTGTGCTCAGAACAGATGCTCAGGCTCATTAACGAGATGCTGAGGCCCAGGGCTGCAGAGGGGAAGCCCAGGACTGAGTGAAGTCTGGAGCTGTGGGAGCCTAGAGCACACCCACACTCTGGGCTCGGAGTGATCCCTCTCCCAGGTGAGGTCCAGACGAGTTACTGCAGCAGGGACACAAAGCTGGGAGACCACCCACACAAACTCCACTGGCTGCTGGGCAGCAGAGAGACCCTCCTAGCCCAGGAATACTAAAATGATTCATGAAACCCACCACAGAAGACCATTTCCTCCCTTACCTTCCAGGAAGAGAACCACATTGAAAGCTGATGCCAAATATGTCTGGCTTGATGCACGTATGGAGGGAAATGACCCATGCCCTCACACACCAGGGCACCCCTCCTTCAGGTAGTGCTCCCAAAGGCTCTGCCCCAGCAGCTGGGGCAGCTCAGGAGCAAATAAAAGCCCCTGCCAAGGAGCAGGGACCCTCACAAGGAGAGCAGCCAAGCCACTGCTTGAAGGAAGCTGCTCTTGCTTTCCAGCACTGAGGCTGATCGAGAGGAACAGCAAAAGCCCACTTAAAAACCCAGGCCAAGGTCAAGACTCCAACAGTTTGGAGAAGAGCCTCAGTTAATACATTTACTAGCACTGTATGAAACTCGATATTGGGTTAGACAGTTAATGTTCCCCATTGTTATATCTGACTGGGAAGGGAAGATGTAGGGAATTCATTCTTTACTAGATTATGCCATGAGCTGGTGGGACTGGCTGCTATGTTGCACAGAGGCTGACCTTTTGCAGTACTGCTTTATTAGACATTAGAAGCAGCAGCTCTAAATCAGGCTCCTTGGCTTCGACCAATTCCTGGACATATATTTGAGTATTGCCAATAACCCTGGAATGGAAACATTTTCTGTCTGGAAAAATCATAAGCTACCTCCAAGAAAGCCATTGCTTCTCCCTTGAGAGGAGAAGAAAGGGGAAAATAAAACTGCAGAAATTTAGTATGAATGTGAATTAAAACCAGCAGGAGTCATTTAGCTGCAGCAGCTAAATTTAGGATGCTCGAATCCAGCTCAGCAAGCTCTGTCTGTCAAGTGCTCAGAGGGAAGCTGGGATGGCGAGGGTGAGGTGGCCACATACAGTGTGATTTTGAGACTGGGGGTACAGACCTTCCCCACTCACTCACTCACTCTTCCTGCAGCTGAAGCTGGAAAGGAGCTCCAGGGACCACCATGACTTCTTTCAGGTCTTTAAACACATCCCTGGTGCTCCCAAGAGCCCTCCCCTGCCACTCTGCCAAAGCTGCATGCTCAGCAGACTTCTCCTGCCTGACCTCTGAAGAAACTGAGCCACTTTCTCACCTGCCCTCAATTCAGCAACAGCTCTCCAGCTGAATCACCCCACGCTGGGCGGGCTGGCAGGGAGATGTGCTCCTGAAGGGATCCACTGCAGGTGACAGTGAAGGCTCCACTATGGGTGACAGCCAGGAGCTGGGTTTCACAGGCACTGGAACAAACCTGGAAAGCCCTTCCCCTCCCACCGCCCAACGTGCCTCTCCCTTAAGGGGAGAAACCACTATAACCTGGTTATCACCAATACGAGATGTCTTTTTTTACTGCCATCTAAAAAGAATGGCTAAAAATAGCTGGAGGAATAAAGAGGGAGCAATTTGCAGCCAATGTGCAAATCACACGTGTCATAAGGAGCAGGGCCCTGGGGACCGGGGCTGCAGTAGGACCACCCTGTTCTGACAAACAGCCACGTACAGAGAGGATTAATAGGTGACACTTGTCACCCTTGTGTGTCTAAAGGGCACAAATCCTTCACTGAGCGAGGGCAGCGCAGCCTTTTGAACAGGGAAAAGAAATTAATTATCTCTCCTCTGGCCCTCTGCTTTCATTAATTGTGATTCATGGGCTTTGCCACAGCGGAATGCGAATGATTTTAATGAAGTTAAAAGATTACGGGGTTTGCTGCGGAACTGGTTGTAAGCTGAATGTGACTCTGTCATTGACCTGAAAGCACGATGAGAGCACAGGGAGGTCAGTAACATCTCTGGGTGTCAAGGACAAATGAAGGTTGTTTTGCTGAGGGACACAGAACATGGCCCTTGGCTGTAGGTAAGGAAGCAGAGCAGGGGCAGCAGCAGGACAACATTCTGGAGGCTACTGATCCTGCAGACCTTGGGCCTACTAATGTGAACCAGCATCACCAGAAACCTACAGAAGCATTAATTTTGTTTGCAGAGGTACCAGCTCCAGCCCAAGGCTCAGCACAGGCTGAGCTAAACCCAGTTCAGACACACGGACAAAACAGCCGTTTCTAAGCCCAAGCTGCCCCTGGCACAGCAGCAGCTGGCAGAGGTGCCACCAGGCCACGCTGAAGGGATGGCAGCAGGGACACACCTCGGGACAGCCGGGGTCAACTGCTCTTGCTGCAGTCATGGGGACACCCACGAGAGGGAGACAAGCCCACGCAGAGAGGGGCTGGCTGCAGCTCCAGCTCCAGGCAATGTCCCCGTNGCAATCCAGATGCAGAGCATGTACCCGGTACCATTCCAGACTGTATGAAAAAGGTGGCTGCATAAACTATTTATGTCTTTTGTGACACATTTATAGGCAGAATAAAACTGTGTTCCCTCAATCTTAGGCACCATGTGCCCAAGCTGGGGCTGAGATTGCCTAGATGTTCTTCTTTTAAATGCAACATTCATAATCCTGATTATTTAGGAAATCTGGGTAGCAGCCTCCGAAGACTGTGCTCCTGCATTGCACGCTCAGGGCATAGGAAATCTGTCCTCTGTAGTGTAATTTAAGAGTGGCTTAAAGGCTCTTTGCCAGCTGCTTGCTTCTCTGCTCTTCCAAGGTAGCAGTATTCCCTGACCTACCCATCACACCAATCTCTGCCCTTCCTCTCCACATGCAAGCATCATGCAGTTGGTTCCTTCACGGCAAGGCTGCTGCTTTTCGTAGATATTCAGATGGAGAACTAGCTTTTCAAAGTGTGCTTGTAAGCTGGTCAGGATTTGAATGCCTAGATGGATAATGCTGATTTCAATATGAAATGGGCATAAAGAAAATTCAGAGCCCCTCTGCTGATCCCTCTCATACCACCTACGTGGCTCTGCTCAGCCCCTTCCACATCCCACCCTATTTTCCCTGCACATTAGCATGCAGAGCATGCAGCAGCACAGACACGTTTAGGGAAAATGTATCATTAATTTCCTTTCCTGTCCATACAAAGTTTGTCTGACCTCTTTTCTAAATCTATTTTTAAATTGCTTCTGGGACTCTGGATGCCAGGTATACCATTATGCTGCTGCAAGTGCCTGCAGAATCTGCTTGTCAAAACCTTGCAAAACTCACAGGAAATATGGTAAGGCGGCACCTCCACAGGTCACCACGTCCATACCCCAGTCCCAAGGCCAGAGCAACCTTATTTGCAGCATTCGGGAGAGCTGCTTGTCTAACCTGTTCTTAAAATCCCTCCCCACAGAATTTATTCCCGTGCTTTGCTTTACTGTTGCCTTCCAAATTTTTTTCCAGTCCTTCCTCTTTGCACATTAGTCCTTAACACCATTTGTGAGTTATCTGTTCGAAGCACAGACCAGCATATTTCCTTTCCTTTGCCCTGGATATAGTACTGTTTAATTCTCTCACAAGACCTACATCTTGATTGCACCAACTTGTAATGGCCACATATCGGCCGCTAGATCTGTGCAGAAGAAATGCAAAGTGAAGTATTCATCTCCTGCTCCCTCCACAGGCTGGGTGTAACACACTTCTGTCAAGGAGCTCTGCCAAGAGGAGGGGTATTCTGAGAAGACTTGATGTCCCCCCCACCCTGGACCAAATCCCCATTGCTTCTTCTCTTGCATGTCTCACCTTACACAGAGCTGCCCTGCCCCGCTGCTGCAGGCTCTGCATGGTGGGTGGTGGTGAAGCCAGACAGCTTCAACACAGCCACCCCTTGGCACACCCAGAGAACAGCTATTTTCAGAAAATAACATTTTGCCTTGTGCTTTTCGTGGATTTATTCACACTATCCACACAACCACCTATTTGCTACCAACTCAAGCCTTTACAAACGATATGCTCCTAAAGAGGTGCTCCACCACGTCTAGCACATAAACGGGATGCGTTTGGGCCCAGGGTTCAGAAATTATTGTTTTGTTCTGGTAAATATTTTCTAAAAGACTTTTTTCTGTCCTCTTAGGGCACAAAGTTGCAATTAATAAGCAAGTTGCCCAAACACAGCCCTGCAGTTGAACTAACAAATTTACTGTGTGTCTATGTCTAATGCATAGCTAAGTTCTCCAGCTCTATCTTTAAAAACCAGGAACAGCAACACATGCTTCCTTCAGCCAGGAGAAAGGAGAAGGGGGAGGTCTCCTCTGAGACTGATGACATATTTGACACTTATTTTATTTGAGCATAAAAAACCTCACCAGAACTCCAATTTCAGGGAGCAGTAACATACTGTTGCCATCACACTCATCCATATTGCATGTTAAGGCTTTTTAAATCACATCTTACGTGCAGAAGCCAAGTAGATACCTATCAGCTAAGGAGGAAGGTAGGACTGGTTAATTTAATACCCACTGTCCCTACATTTAAAATATTTATGGTGTATATGAGGAATTATTAATGCAATATGCATCTGCCTACATTGTCAGGGGATCAGGCACACGGCCCCTTACCCTGCCATAGCCCATGTGGATGCTGCAGGAGCCCTCACTTTGCTGGAAAGGATTTCTGTGAACACCTATCCGTGCAGGAGCCAAACCCAGCCTGCCTGCACACCTCTCCTCTGCCAGGCAACATCCCCGTCTGTGCCGCTCCACAAGCTCCGCTTCTCTCCCGGCCACTCCACTTTCTGGACCGTTTTTAGCAGTGTGACGTGCTGCCTTGTGTGCTGTAACAGGCTGTATTCTGCTCACGGAGCTGATTCCTTCTGCTGGAGGAATTCTGCCACCTAAATGGTGGTATAAGAACAGTGAATTCTGTACAAAGACCTCCCCCACCTCACCAGGCTGGCTCCATTTTTAGCCATCTCTAGTCATCGCAGACGCGCTGAATAAAAGATAGCTACCTGCCTTCAGAGAGCAGGTCTGCCTGTTCCTGAGAGGTCACTGAAGGCAGGATTCAGTGTATTTATTGCTGAAACTACAGCTCCAAGGTCACATCCTTCCCGAGCCCTGATGATCACATTTAACAGCACAAAAGGATGCGCTGTTGCTGAACAGGCCAGCTAATTTCTGTGTTACTGAAAATCTCCATGCCTTTGCTACTTTCCATCCTGAAAGGCCTTGATTTCTTATAGCCTGCACTGTATTAACAACACATTTCATTACACTTTTAAAAGGACTTGGATGAAAGGAGAGCCCTAAAGATAATTTGCTATAACAGAGCCTTGAAGTCCCCTGGCTTTGGATACCAAGATAGAGACAATCAGCGAATAGCTGCAACATGAATCTCCTCAATGGTGCATTTAAGAATCACGTCTTTCGGTAATTCTCAGACAATGATGGATAATTTTCAATGAAGGAAAGTGAATTTTCACATGGCCATATGGCCACAAGCCAGGCCAGTATTTTCTCCAGTTTCCTTTTAGTTATTGCTGCACAGCAAAGCAGAGAAGGGCAGGCAGCTCTCCCAGCCTAAGTCCCAGCATCGGTTCACATCAGCCCTGTACACACAGGCAGGAGAATGGGTACAAGCTGTAGCTTGCAGAACTGGCACGAGACAGAACAAAGGCGAGAAGTGTGAGATGCCCGTGCCAGCAGCACACGTGCCAGGCTGTGCTCTGCCTCCAGCCCTGGTCACAGCAGTGGCTTCAGGCAGGGCTCAGGCTGCTGCTCCCTCAATGATGGGAAAAGAGATGATAAGGCTAACAAGAAGATGCTTCCTTGCTGGACAGGCAGACTTATCTCAGAGAATGCAAAAACAATCCTCTAAGTCTTTGCTAGTCATCATCCGCTGTGCTTTTCTAAGGTGAAAATCACCTTGGCTCTCCACAGCTTCATCATCTCAGCAGTAGCCAGCAAGAACAAAAAAAGCTGACGAGTACCACTTACTATGGACTATGGCAGCTACCAATCTTCTGTTCCAGGTCCATTTTTGTCTTTCTGCTCCATTTTCAGAAAGAAAAGTGGTTGGCAGGAATAAGTCACACACAAGTCCAAAAATCTATTGCTTTCTGAATGTTGTACATGGTCTCGTGCAGCTGCAGCAAAACCCAGCCAAAACAAGATGTAGTTCGTTCAAGAGCCAGAACGGAGCTGGAGATCTCTGTGGAATCCCAGGAGTTGGTTTGTGAGTTATTCCTATATTCGGAATTTTATCCTTGCAGTAATCTTGGTGTCCTGAGACTACCTGGTAGGCACTTGCTACAGTGGGTCCTCTCACGCAGATTTTTAAAGCACATACATAGAAGAAAATACTCACTGCTGTAGAGGTTTGTAACCAGTGCTAAGACTGGTCTGGATGAATGATGAATTATGAATGGAAACATCTGTGTGCACGAAAGCACAACCAACCTGTCAGCAGCAGACCTGTCCTCCAATGACAGGAGGAAGACAACAAGGTCAGAGAGCACACCACTTCCACAGCCTGTCTGAAGTCAGAACTGTAGCCAAGAAGAGCCCCCAAACAAGGCAACAAAAAGCAGCAGCACAGCTTAAGATCTATAGAGATCAAAAAACAAGACCTCAAGGCAAAAGATCAGCCCATAACAACATGTAAGTCCTAGAAAGTGTAAAAATCACTCCAAGAGCCAGTCTGTTTTGAAGAACAACTGAGAAGACATAGAGAGGGCTTGACAGATGGTGTCCCTGGTCCTCCCAGCAGCACACAACCTGCCTGGCTACAGCACCTGGACACATGAGGCTCGGTGCCTGCAAGGGGCTGTGAGAGCGTGAGTGAGCGAAATCTAGAAGCGTGAATGACTTAAAACGGTTTTGTTTAAGAATAAATATCACCTTTCCTTTCTATAAAGTCTCACATTGAGTTTTATTATATTAATTCCCCACACTAGTGCACAACCACTGTGCGGTATAAAAGCTGGGTAATATGGCTTGGGACTTTTTATATGGCAAAAATTAGATGAAGCAGCGTGTTGACATTGTCAGCACTTACTTGCATGCTGTAAGAGCCTAAATTCCAGGAGATGCATCTTTAGACCAGCTCATCCTCAGTACATTTCATCTTCAGGTAAAACCCTAAAGGAAATATTTTGTTGCAGGAGGGCCTAGCATACGTGAGGAGACACATATATGTACATAACAAGCCCCTCCATAAAAAAATTCCCTGGATTTCATGCTCTCTGGTAGTCACATGAAAAGCAGCACTGCTCAAAATCATGCACTACAGAGAATTCTTCGACTATGAACCTTTGCACTGGCACAGAGCAGCTGCCACCAGCTCAACCCCAGCAAACATGACAGCAGCTCATCAGCATCACATTTTAAAAGCACATTTGTACGACCAAGAACAGGTATTAGGCCATCTGCAGCAAAGTTTCACCATATCTTTGATCATTTCAGCATGTCAGCTTTCTGTCCTTTTAGTCCTTTAACAGAATAGGCTTATAAAAACAAGTGGAAATTGAGAAACAAGCCCTCTTGGAAGACAAGGTTTTGAATCCATTTTCTTCCCTGTGCAAGCATACCGAAGAGAAGCACGGGCAGGGAGAACCAGGGTGACCTTGTCTTGCTGAAAACCGGGTTTTTGGGAGTCACTGGCGAAAACTGTCTCTGACCTGAGAGTATCTGCATCAGTGAGAAAGCCTGCGTTAAAAAGCAAAGAAACTTGCCACAGCTAACACAGGTCATATGAATCTTCATTTTGTCTCCCTGGGAACACAGCTACAGCAAACATGAGAGGTCAAGAGAAATCTGATTGAGGAGAATACATTTCTGTCCCTCAAAGCTATTCCCCAAACAATTCCTTTCTTTGCCTCAGGAAAAGAAAGCAGAGAGACTCCCCTCCTACCATGTTTCAAGAGAATAGAGCCCTCTTAGCTCTTTGTACACTCAGCCCCTTTTGCTTATCACTTGTGGCTCAGACAGATAGCTGCAATTCCCACTGGCTTTCCAGAGAAGATCAATTATCCCACCTAAGAACAAAGCATCCAGGAACCGCTTAATCACACTTTTCAGAGAAGTCAGAGGAGAAACCGTCCCACCCCTGGCAGAGGGGCTGGCAAGGATGTGCTGGCAGCTTTCGAGGTTAGAATACCAAACGTCAGACTTGTTCTAATAAAGACATTTGGATGGCAAGACAGGGCTTTTCTTTCTTTGCTGAGCTGATAGCTCCATGCTGCCTGCCTTCAGGGTAAACCAGCACTTGTATGGGTGCAATATTTTGTTGGCAGAAATATCCTCTCTCCAGGAACACCTGATGAAAGCAGGCAGCGTATGTAATGATGGGACACAGGCCTTTTGGAGAATTAGACCCCTTCTCAGGAGGGTAAGCTCTGTAAATATAAAAAGGAAAGAATTCTACTCCGCATGAAAGCGGATTCTTGCCCTGCATTGCCAAGGGACTGAACTTAATCACTAATCCTCTGCATGTCGTAGCGGAGGCAGAACTCCAAGCCACAGGCCTGCTGGTGTAGCAAGAATATTTCCCTGGAGACAGCAGCTCACACAAGAGATAAAGTACATCACAGCTTTGGAGTGACAAGATTGCTATCGCAGCCTGTGCCTCATTACTATTTCCAACCTTCAGCACAGATCTATGATGCCTTTCCAGGATTAGCCTACTTCTAAAGCTAAAGAAAGTCTCTCTTAATTTACAGCCTGTTACTTATTTAACACCAGAATCACATTAATTGAGAGTGCCTTTGGACTATCCCAGCATTTTAGCAGTACAGTGTGCTTTGAATATCACGTAGGACTAGAGAGAGTGTACAGAGTGATGCCAAGTGTGGTACTTAGTTTAAACACAGCACATTTTAGATATACAAACATTCTGACCTCATACCTAGAAGCATGGAATCTGATGGTTATATATCACCTCCTTTTTTAAATACTGTTTTTTTCACCTCCAAAGATTCCCATGAATGATCATCTTAAAACTATTATAATCTCCATATGCAGCTTCAAATAAAGGAAATACAAAAATCGGAATTGGAGACAAGGCAGCCCTCAAAGTCCTGTCCTAAAGATCCCCTGCTTTGCATTCAGGTACAAAGCCTAAATGCAAAGTGTGCTATAACTTTTCTTGGCGTCAAAATTTTTTTCTGAAATACATTCTTTTAGGACACTGTAACTCAGATGATACAGAAGAAAGTTTGTCACCAGAAGTATACACTAGCTTCTAAATATGTATTTTGATATCTGAATGATTATTTTGCTATTTGCATCCTCTTCAACACCTTGGCACTTCTCCCCCCACCCCAAATCAAGAGGCTACTTTGAGACAGGGGAAATGGATAACTAGTGTGCAACACTAAAAACTGCTGCCTTATAATTTATTACCAGTAATGAGCCTCAGCTATGCACACTGAATTATTCTTCTAAAGACAAGGCAGTTAAAAGTAATGGGTATCTGCTCCAGCTCAGAATAATGAGGACACTAAAAAGAGTATATAAACAGCTGAAGTATGTGCCAGCTTTGCAGGCAGAGATCTGCTGTCCTCTAATGGAATGGGCAGTGCACCTGCAGCACCAGCAAGTCAGAAAAACAAGTCATCTATCACGCTGGAGGAAAATTAATAGGTGTAAGAAGAACAGTGCATCCCACAAGTGATTCCCCAGCTCCTCGATGACTTACTTTCCCTCCGATCCGTAGCTGTTCATGCTGTCCTCAATGGACTCATGGCTGGCTTGACGGACGGTCCGGCTGGGCATTTCCACGGCCAGCCCAGTTTCTGTGCTCCTTTGGATGGCTCCTTTGAGTCTCCGACCATCCCCGTCTAGGAACAAAAGGGAAGAAAAGGCAGTCAGCTATTGTTCCCAGGGCCTTTTGCACCGGCAGAGTCAAGGAGAAGCAGAGAAGGTCTTTCAGGAGATCAGCCTGGCATCTGGCAGCCAAGCAGTACTTGCTCTTGCGTGCCCTGTTTCAGCAGCAGCTCTCAGTCATCTTTGGAACCAACCCAGTGCTCCAGCAAGCCAGGGCCCAGCAGAAACTCAAAATATCCATCCTACCCTCCCTGCTCCAACTACTTGTACCCATTAACCACGCACCGAGCACAGGCACACAAGCTGGCTAGCCATGGAGCTGCACAGCAGCAGTGACCACAGGCAGAGCTGAGGTGTACAGCCTGACCATGCCTCCAAACACTTCCCAAATCCCATGTCGCTGCCTTGGATTATGCGGAGCGGCAAAGAGTCACAGCTCCTGGTGAGCACCAAGGGAGATGATGGAAGGAACAAGCACCATAGGTTCTGTAAGGCAGGCTCCCTCCCAGATGGGCCATAGGGGAATAGTTTGGCACAGCCAAAACCTTCCCTGGTGGGACCTGGAAAGGCACCAGCAGTGGAAAACCCCAGAGAGGACTATTCCCCCTTGTACACGCCCTCGGCCACAGCGCAAAGGGAATTAAGTAGGTTCTGGTTCCTCCTGGGTGCAGTCTTCAGAGGCTCAGCCCTCTGAAATTAACAGCTGCTATTTTCATCCTCCATCTCTAGCAGACGGTTTCTCAGAACAAACCCCGTTATGTAATGAATATGTAATGAATACCATTCCTATTAATTGCTTTAGCTGGTGTTAGGAAGCTCCAGATTTCATCCCACATACTGCACTCATCCTGAAACACATCTGCTCCAAGTTTTCTGAACAAAGCAGAATATTCTAAATTCTTTAAAGATGCCTGCTTACTAACCTGGATTCAGGCAGCAAACCTCTGAGCCTCAGTGCTCTCGGAAGCCCAACAGCTTTTTGAATATTGCCCTGGAGAAGAAATGACTCAGCTATTGAGTCTAGAGAACTCAAGAGCACCAAACAAGTCTTTCCCAACTACTTTTACAATATGAGGATACCTGTAAGAACCTGTCTAAAAAACATAGAACATTATTTGTGTAGAAAGCTGATTGATCTAAAACACTTTTCTTTGGATCTTGGTGTGAATAGGCATATTTAAAAAAAACCCAAACAACTCAGCAAGACATCAGAAATGCTTCCTATCCTACTTCTCAAATTATACCCACACTGAAATGCACAGACAAAAGCTCTCCTATAAATACAGCTCTAGAGTCCTTTTTCCTCTGGTATCATGAGGTTTCCAACTGGGTGACTGTGTTGGCCCCAGGGCTGTGTACCAGCTGCTGTCCTCACATATGGTGCAGCACATGTACACATGTCCCTGTGGGCTAAGAGGACGGAGCACGCGTGTTCTGGGTTAACATTAACCGCAGTTTGTACTGTTTGTGTGCCCAGAGCAATGTATGAAGCTTATTGTATAAATCAGGAAGTTACACAGACGTAAAACATATTTTTAATGTGCCTTCAAAACCCAAACCTTCAGGCAAGAATAACAATGTAGGCATCAATAAAAGCAAAGCCTTGTGAAACAGCCTTGCCTATATCCCCAACCACAGCAGAGCAGCTCCCTTCGATGCACCTCCTACAAGCCTTGTAGAGCTTGCTAGATCTGCTGATGGGCTTTGTAGGCTCCTTCAGGAGAGCAGCCCACAACCTCACGGGCAGACTTGATGGTCCAGTTAATTTGTCTTGCATCCACCTCCACAATCTTTTAGTCATCCACAACCATCAGTGCCCATCTCTCCATGCGTGCACCCTCAGAACACTCACCCTCCATGCCTTTTAGGTTAGTCCTTACAAGATCCTTGGTTGGCAACTACAGGCAAAGCAGCAAATGACATAAACATAGGGAACAAATTAAAAATGCCCTGTTGCCCAACCATGCAACATCTGTTTAAGAAAATCTCTTATTTCCCCAATCTAATGAGACATGCCTGGAGACATTCATGCTTAGAAGACTATGCACCCATATCTGGCAGCAGAAAAGAGGCTCGGGACCAGAGCAAGGCTTTAGAGCAGCCCACGATGCTTGCTGCTTTCTGTTAGACCTCTCCTGATTCAAAGCTAATGACATAAAGCAGAAGTGCCCAAAGACAAGGAAAGGCAGCTCTGGGGAAGACGGGCAGTCCCAGAGCACTCTACCAGAGACAATTCGGCTGGCACGGGGCAAGTTCAGCTGTAGCACCACATGCACAGCTTTGCACTGCTGGCTTTCTATGAGCGGGTGGTATTCTAGTATTCCTGATTGCTTTTACAGCTATGACACACAGATATTCTCATTTAAAAAAAAAAAAAAAAGGAGAAACTCTGAAAAACAAGACAGGAATAGATGATGAGAAAACACTTCACAAGCAACATTCACCTACTAGCAACCTTTGCCAGTCAGCGCGGAGCATGGCATGGGGGCTGTGCCTCCTCCCTTACCTGAAATCTTGTGCTTCAACACCTCTGCAAATCAAGAAGGTAAATGATATGCGTCTGTGTGAGTGTGTTCTGGCAAAACCATTTGTCTTAGTTTAATTGTTAGCAGTACCTGGAACAACACAGAGTAGTATCGATGTTTTCTGCAGTGTCACCTTTTCCAATTAAGTAATAAATGACAAAGGTTAATCAGCCAGTCACACCTGAAGAGCAACATGCAGCTGAAGAGCTGATTCTGCTTCAGAATGACCTTGGGAAGAAGAAATTTTTTGCTCGAATCTCCAGGATGAAGATACACAGCACCTCGCAGACGTCAAGAGCCAGAAGGGACCAGCAGACACTTAGCCAAGTTCTCCGTGGTGACAGGCGCTTAGATTTTGCTCTGTTCAGCCAAACAATCTACGTTTGGCTAAAGAATATCTTCTGAAAAGCTGTCCACTCTGGATTTGAGGCTATCAAGAGATGAACAATCTGCCATTTGCCTCTGCAGTTAGTTCATTTTAGTACCTGACGTTTAGAGGTGTGACTGGTTTCAGCTTTCACCCATCAAGTTTTATATGCCCTTCCCCACCGTGAGGGCTGCTCTGTGTTCTTGCTATAAAGACTCTTCTGCAGCGTAATCAAGTCATCTCTCAATCTTTTTTTGACAAGTTAGACCGACCCCTGTTTCTCATGCTCTGGCATTTTTTTCTCCTGCCCTTGAATCTTTTAATGACCTTCCCAGGTTTTAAATGCCGAGAACAAGCGTAGCAGAACTGGAGACTGCATTTCAGTGCAAGAAAATATGTAGAGAGGTAAAAATCAGCTTGTACTCTCATCTTCCCTGCCCCTGTTTGTATCTCCCAAGACAACAGTGAACTCTTGGTACAGGATCACACCTCGCCTGGTCGCTGTGCAGTCCCTGCCTGTCCTGCTGGTATGACCTTGTAGAACCTTAAATTAAGAAATATATAAGAAAACATACTTTATTTGAAGAGAAAGCCAAAGTCCAGATAACTCTACACAACTCTAAATACTATTTACTATCCTTCTAATGTGCATATTGGCAGTGAATTTAGTGAGGTTTAAACTCATGTTGCTCCAAATCAAATGAAAATGCTGAATAGCAGCAGGCGTTCAGAAGAGCCTCCTGCCTTTGAGGTTTTTCTTGTACAACTACTTTTTGAAACGTGAAGTTTTTAATCTATTTATCACTATCACATTTTTTAGGGTCATGTTGTTCTAGGACAAAACCCTTACATGCTTATCACATTTACCCAGATAGCTTCTTCTACTAAAACTTAAAAAAAAAAAAACCAAACCTAACAAGACCCATTTTCCCTAAGTCCTTCTTGACTAGTATTAATTATATTCCATCATTTTGTTCTTAATTAATTGGACCTCATTATCGTGTTTCCCCTAATTCTGTCTGTGAGCGACATCAGAGCAACTAATCAGAAGTTCCCTCCAGACAACCCAGTAATGGACAAAGAGGAGGAAGGTGACCGTGTAGGTGCCCTGCACAGCAAAGAGCATCCTTTGGAGAGTTCCCTTCCTTAAATAAATTTACAGCTGTCAGCTGCATCGAGAGGCAGCTCTTCTCAAGAATGATTCCATCCCTTTAGCAACACTGACTGCCATCAAGAATTGCATTTGCCTAAACTTTGAGGGTGGGGAAAAGAGCAGCACTATCCCCCTTTTCTCCCTCAAGGAACATCACCACTTCTCACGTCTCTTCCATGTTAGTCTAACGCGTGACTCTTCGAAGCCCTTCCTCTCTGCTACTGAAAGGTCTCTCCATGATCTGAGGACACCAGGTCCCAAAAAAATCTCTGCAAGCTCTGCAATAGCTCATCACAAGGTCATGATTATATAATTATTATTCCTACACATTGACTCTACGATAGATGTTTATTGAGCTGATGTTTCTGAAGGACAGAGTGTGCTCCTTTCATGACCTCCTCTCTTTTTGCTTCCTGTTCCCTCAGCCAGGTACTTGGTACATTCCTTCTCTTTTCCTTTTTGTTTTCAATTTTCTCCTCCATGTTCCCTCAGTTTGCTGGATGCTACCAACACAAAAAGAAACCAGCATGATACATGTGCTATGGACCCTCCTATACGTTGGAAGTAATTGATATTGATTCAAACCTGAGAATAGGAATTGACTGAATTTCAACTCAATCAACTTTGTTCCTAAATGAAACAACGGCTTCCAAACACAGAACATGGTGGCACCCAAAGCACATGGCCAGGCAGCACCAACACAGGCCACCTAATACACACCACGGGTCCCGCAGAACAGCCTGGTTAGCTTTTGTCCTTCCCAAACTTCACCTTGGGGTGCAGGTTCAAAGGAAGGGAAATCAGTCGGATGTTTGCTTTCAGGTCGCATTTGTTCTTCCTGCAAAGCTCTGGACAAAATAACATTTCATATTTTCCAGCAAAGACTAGTCCAAGCCTGCGTGAAGATACCACATTTCTATTGCTTTTCTCACCCAAGCCCAGCAGCGTGCATCGATCAGCATCCATCCACCCATCCCTGCTGCAGGGTATTGACCTGGCACGCTCTGCTCTCTGGGCTCCCCAGCAACTGAATTATCTGCTTTGCTCCAAAGTGAGGCCCAGGTACAAACCAGCACTTACGAACCATGGAGAATTGACAACCTCAGTGGGGAAACAGAGAAAAACCCATCTGACAGAGTCAATGCACCCTTCAGAGCATGTTGCATCTCATGTAGAAGCAAGGATGAGCAGACATGAGGGGATGAATGTCAGCAACAGCAGAATCCATCTGCAGCCAACATCCAGGGACACTAGGGGCATGTACCTGGGTGGGACAGGACCTGACTGCCTGCAAAGAAGATAAGCCCTGAACTATGCAGCAGCTGATGCCAAATCTGCTTGCTCTATCCTTGGCTCTAACGTGTTCTCAGAATCCCTTTCATTTCCCACAGCCACAAACTTCACTCTTAAGGTCACAACCAAAGAGCTGATTCTTGATTTCTTCTCTATGAAGATCTGTCCCAGAAAAAAGATGACACATGTCAGTTTGGGGCTGAAGACAGGAAAACACCAAGCGCTCATCTGGATACTATCACCTGCTGAGATTAGGAAGAAGGTCGCCAAGTCCAACAACTGGTTTTCACCATGTCTGTGAGCAAAAAGCAGCAGTGGTAGTCTCAGCTCTGCACCCTGTGAGGCTGCTGAAGCACTGACCACTTTGCATACTCCTTATTTTCAAATCCTCTGAGAATGGAGCGTTGGCTCCTCTGCTTCAAAACTTTGTGTCACTGCACTGTTGTTCCTAATGGGGTTTAAAAATAAAAGATTGTTTTCTGTTTGGTCAGATGCCGAATCCCTACAGACATGCACTAAGATTCATGTGCCATGAATCAATTCTGAGACGAAGAAAAGAATTCCACTGTTCAGCTTCAAAGGGAAAAAAGAAAAGTCTTCCCACGGCCTTGCATGAATATCCAATACCCACGACAGGCTGGCACACGCTGAGCAGAGCAGCTGCTGGAGTGGGCATCACGGGCCCTTTTACACTCGTGTTCAGAGCAAGCCAGGCTGCTCTCTGGAGGGGATGCTGCTGCTGAGGGAAAAAAAAAAAATTAAAAAAAAAATACTGGATTGTCACTTCAGAATGCAGTTTAATGAGATGAACTCAATCTTATCATGCCTGGCAAGCTCTGACATCCTGCCAAGTATTCCCTACATCGACATCCTAATGGAGTGTGAATTATGAGCACCTAAAGAGAGGCAGTTTGTGCTGTGCTCCAGAACACGCCAGACTATCATCACAGCCTGAATAATCCACCAGAAATGACAGAAAATGGCTGGGGATAAGCAGGGGCACTAATCGGGCTGTTTACTTCAAGTCCTTTGTCCTAGTTTCAGACACTAATAAAATCACACCCTTTCCTTCCAAATCAAGCAGAAAATACTCTGTGGGATGAAAAAAAAAAAATTCAACGTGTAAATTCTTAATCTGTGCAGATGAAGTACCTCCACAGGGTTGGGAAAGGTCAGTCCACTTTTCTTTTGAGAGCCAGAAAATAGTAAAATGAACAACTCTGTGTATTGCTGTGACAGATCCAGACCCCAGCTGAACGCAGAGCAGGGCCAGGACACCTTCTCCAAACTCCCACCTACAGCACAGTCACCAATACATCCCACAGCTCCTGGGGCACTATGGTATTTTAACACAAAAAAGCTTTCTCTTATCCTCATCTTCAACCCTGCCTTTCCTCACCGCGCCACAGGCAGTGGTCACACCCATGCCCAGATGTGTGCACGTCAAACCAACTCCTCCCTGAAGCCATAACTTTTTCTTCTTCCTCTTCACCATTAGAAGAGGGCCAAAATTCATTCACAGGGTTATTTTTATTAAACAGGCACCTGGCAGCAGTCTTGGAGGCTGAGTCTATGTTCTTAACAACAGAAAACTTCCTCTGGTCCCCTTCTTCACTCTGTAGCTGTGCAGGGCTCAGAAGCTCTGCGAGTCTTCAGAAAGCAACAGCCCTATTTTTAAAGCCTGACAGTAGCTTAATTTAGGTAGGATAAAGCTAACCTTCTTCTCCTTCCTTCCTATAAATGCTACAAACACCACAGATCCGATGCTCCCCTGCACAACCTGTCCTTCCCTCCCACCACCCCAAGGCGACAACCCTGGGAGAAGAGCATTTCTCCTTCTACACCTCTCCCACCCCACACTGTGGGCATGGGCAGCATCAAACCCCACACACATCGTTTTTTAGGCTTGCCTGTAGTTCTAAAAATCCCACAACCCAGCCCAAAGCCCCAACTCCTCAGCCACTTTACAGCAGCAAGTGTTTTGTTCTCTAAGTTTGGTTTAAACCCAGCTAGGTCTGCATTAAGCAGGTCTCCACCCCAGTCAGATGTTATCACCTCTTGCAGGAAGGGTGGAGCACTGCTGAAGCATTGATTTTGCTTCCTATCTTCATGAGATCCATTTTCATATTTCAGACTAGGAAAGCGTGATGTATTTTTTTCTGCTCCTTTCGAAGATAAAATCAAATAGTTCCCATGATGCTATTTTTAATATTGACCTTTTTGATAATTCATCTATATAAAAAAATTAAATGGCCAAAATTTTCATTTTAAAATGTCTAGAAAAAAGTTCTGTAACTAACATGCTGCCAAGAAAATTACTTGCAGATTTTTTCCTTCACTGAGGAGAGAAAGCTAACAACCCAAAAGCTAAACATACATATTCCACTGTCAGAGACTTTTAAACAAATTTGACTATCATAAAAAATTGTTTAGCTTTTCACCCTAAGAAAGTTACAGCATCATAACACTAACAAAAATGTTCGTTTCTTTCAGAGTTATTTCATGGGAACTACTTTGCAGCTAGACCCAACTCTTCAGAATTCCTTCCACGTCTCTATTTTGTTTGCAGCAGCAGGACCCAAATAGCTTCATCTGATGGCTGCTTCTGCATTTTTATTTTTATAAGAAAATGGAACACACTGCCCCCTTCTCTTCCCCCAATCTGCCATGTTTTTCAGGAGAATGTGATTAAATGAGATGTCCATATGCAGACAGAAAACCCAGTGCTGTGGTGGGTTTTCAGTGCCCAGCAATGCCACCCAAGCACTGCCCTGGCCACAGGACCAGGGCTCTCGGGACAGCACTGCTGATGCTGCCCCAGTCGTCCCTGGAAGAGCGGCATGGCTGGGACAGGCATGTCCCACACCTTCCTCCATCTTCTGCTTCCTTTGTGCTCGGGCACACATCCTGGTTGCACAGCAATGAAGGGATCCAATCTTTCCACTTCTTGGATTTTGTGGTTTAAGCCTCACTAAGAGCTTAACTCTTTGATGTTTGCCCACCTGGGAGGCCCCAAGAGTCTTCTATCTGAGTATACTGTAGAAACATTTAGATCGGGAAAAACCTTCCAGATCACCGAGCGCAACCATAACCCTACTCTACCAAGTCTACTGCTAAACCATGTCCCTCAGCCCCACATCTACACGGCTTTTAAACACACCCAGGGATGGATGCCAAGTCCAGGTAAGTTTAGCTGATGGGTTCAGAGAAGAGGCACGTTTGCCACAGCCACATGCAATTAATAACAATAAAGAACTGATTTTATTTAAACTTCTAAGCTGTAATATTTATTCCCTAGAAAACCTGGGGAAATGTCAAACATAGCACTAACAACCAGCAGTGCTTTAACACAAAATGTCTTAGCTCAAGACTCTTAAAACTTTGCCAACTATGAAGATCTGGGCACCAGAAAGACACGAAAAGCTGAAAGGTGGGGGGGTAGTTTGTCAGCCAGGGCTATCCCAGGGCTTTCTTCTTGTTGGTTCACAAGGAGGACCAGAAGTGGAGCTGATTTGTGGCCCTGTGGCTGGAAGTCCTCCAACCAACGTAAGTTAAAGGCCAGGTCAGGATCTCCGTTTAATTATAAGTGAGTTGAACCAGAGCACTCTGTCCTAATTCTGCCGTCCGTCTCACGCTATTAATAACTGAGGATGTTGCTTAAGTCCAGGATCTGAAATATGAATGAACCTAAGCTTCAGAAAACCTCTCAATTTAGAAGAGGATCACGAAAATGAGGCGTCTTCACAAAAAGCAGCTAGAAGGCGTCATTGTAAGAGACGGATGACATGAGATAAAGAGCTGCCCTGCCTACGCTTTGCTAAGCCAGGAAGCTTTGCACGAGGATGTTCTGCCCTTCCCGAGCCCACTGAACCTGCCTGCTCACCAGCTACACCTCCTGGAAGGGCCCAGCATCCTGCTCTTCACTCACGAACTCTTTGGAAGAAAGCAGTGGGCAAAATGACCCAAGCAGCCTGTCTGCAAGCTGAGTTTTCCCACTGCATGAAAGGACTCAGGTCATGGGCCTCCTGAAGCCACCAAAACTTCCCAGTGGAGCTGGCACACCTTTCCATCCAGGGGATTAACAACACTTAGCTCTAGTGTTCTCCATTCACTCAGAACATAATTTTTAAGCTGAGATCATGTATCAGACCTTTTCTTCTGGGGACCCAGAGCCATCTTCTCACAGCATTTGCAGAGTCTGCATATCTTCCACTGCTCTACCAAATTTGGCTGAAGTGGGAAAGTATGTGCTACGTAGGAATGATGGAGAGAGGGGAGAGCTTTGTCTTAAGTATTGAAGACATAATTGCCTCCCTCGCATTCACAATAAAGGCAAGTAAAGCTTAGTTTTGGTACAGACAAAATTCAGGGGGAAAGAGCTGACAAGGCCAGATTTATTAACAAGATTCTCTCCTTTTCTTCTGTCCCATTGATGCTTTTAGGAGCAAGCGGCTTTGTCAAGACCACGTGTGTGTGAACACAGAGTGAGCAGCGGTTGTGGCACAGGGAATGAGTCACACAGTCTTTTGTTCATTTGTTATAAACACAATTAAAAAACAGAGCCACTTTTCTTTAACAGGCACGAAGCCACAGAACCCTGGAGTCATTCATAAACCAGAATCATGGCACAGAATCACGCTTAGAATAGCATTTGATTTGTGTTTAGCTTGGGTTGTAATTACTTCATCATATTTTCCTTAAGGAAATGAATGATCAAATTCGCAAGGAGTTAACTTTAATTATACACACTGCTTAATAACTTGCGTCCGTTTGGAAGCAATTATTTGATCCACTGTGGAAGCAGAGAGGGTGAGATGATGGTCTGGTTTCCAGAGAAGTCAAATAATTCCAGGCATTCAGCTTCTAATTCCAGGCAGTTTTACCAGATGATACAACTATTGGGGTCAGGCTTCACCAAATGGAAGCTCATACCTGGAGCAAACGCTGAAGGAAGCACACAAGCCAGCACGGTTTTCTGTGGGCAGCTGGAAGAGATGGTCAGGCTTTTGTGCCCAGGAGCAGGACAGGCACAGCAGTACCTTAAGATGTGAAGTGATTCATGGTGACCAAGAAATCAAAGTGGTCAAAAAACTGGGTTTCATCTCATAGCAAACAGCCCTGCCAATCTTTCACCATAAATTTCTTCAACCAGTGACAAGCCAAGCCATTAAACATGGAAAACACCATCCAACAGCAAAACACAGAGGTGCTGAAATTTAACTAGCAGCCTCCTAAAAAAATTAAACATTCAAAATTTTCACAGCCCAAACCCTGCAGAGACACAGGCAGACTCATCCGAGTGATAAACTCTCCCACAGACGGACATGGCAGACACAAAACTGCCTCCCACACCAGTTTGCTGCATGCATAAAAGCAGCGCTCAGATATAAAAACACACCAAATTCTTTGAAGTCTGTTGCAAAACTCAGTTCACCATTTGTCTAAGCAGAGCATTGAGCTTCCAATAGAGAAAAAAAAGCCCTTTGGTCAGAGCTGGAAAATAGACTTAATGTCTTCATCTCTGCTGAAAGATACTGGAGAAACAACCAAACCATCACAGAATAGAACTGTAGACTCATAGAATTGTTCTGGTTGGAAGAGACATTCAAGATCATAAAGTCCAACCATTAACCCAGCACTGCCAGGGCACCACTAAACCATGTCCCTCAGCACCACATCTACATGGCTTTGAAAATCCTCCACGGATGGGGAACTCCACTACTGCCCTGGGCAGCCTGGGACATCCCCTGACAACCCTTTTGGGGAAGAAATTGTTCCTCATGTCCAACCTAAACCTCCCCTGGAGCAACTTGAGGCCATTTCCTCTTGTCCTATCGCTTGTTCCTTGGGAGAAGAGATTGACCCCACCTGGCTCCAACCTCCTTTCAGGTAGTTATCAAGAGCCAGAAGGTCTCCCTTTTCTCCAGGCTCAACAACCCCAGCTTCCTCAGCCTGTCTTATGATTATTAAGGATTAAAGAAAAAAAGCCATCAATGCAGCAGATTAATATCATATAGGAACAATATGATTTAATATAATTAATATGTTTTAGGAACAATACTAAGATCTAGTTTCCTCAATTACCAACCATTATGTGCAGGAAGAATTGGTTCTTTGTCAAGAAGAGACACACTCTGGTGTTCAATATCGTACTGAATGGAATTTGTGTTAATCACTCACGGTGTAAAAGAGAAGTGGGAGCTGTTTGTAGCATGGTTACCCCATGACATGCACACAGCAGCAAATTCACCAAAATCCCATTATTTGTGGCAAATATTTCTAAATACGCCTTGTAGAAGGAGCAAGGATGAACAAAAGGCTTTAGAGCACCTTGCTGGTTTCTCTCTCTCTGAGAGCAGAAAAGAGATGAGGAAAAAATAAGAGGGAAGTAGGGACTTGTGATACAGCCAGTGTCAGTCCTGCAGACAACGCTGCCCGTTCAGCAAGATCAAACGTGCACTACAGAGCACTATCTATCTTTATTTAAGAGTGAAAAAATAGTTTTAATTAACTTACAAAAAAACCCCACGTTTGATGAGAACCTCCTTATAAGGCAAGGCAACAACCGAGCAACAGTAAGGACACAAGGTCAAAAGAGGACACTGAACATTAACCTTCCTTACGAAGCACCTGCAACTGCATAACGTGCTTCTTTCTTACACCTGCAGTTAACTTAGACATTAGAGAGACAGGGAACTATGTTCAAAGAGTTCAATGGAGGGCCAGAAAGATGCTGAGGGGACTGCAGCATTGTTGTGATGAGGAAAGGCTGAGCGCCCTGGAGCTGCTGAGCTGGAGAAGAGAAGTCTGAGAGGGGATCTTATCAATGCTGATCAATAGCTAAAGGGCAAGGGTCAAGAGGGGCCAGTCTCTTGTCCGTGGTGCCCAGTGACAGGACAAGGTGCAATGAGCATAAACTAGAACCCAGGAGGTTCCATCTGAACATGAGGAAAAACTACTTTGCTGTGAGGGTGCCAGAACCTAGACCAGGCTGCCCAATGAGGTTGTGGAGTCTTCTTCTCCAGAGAGATTCAAAACACACTTGGACACAATTCTGAGCACCCTGCTCTTGGTGACCCTGCTGGAGTAGGGGGTTGGACGAGGTGATCTCTAGAGGTCCCTTCCAATCTCCACCATTCTGTCATTCTATTGTCATACTTAAAGACAGGGCTGACAAAGGAGGCCTTGGGACTTCTCAAGATGGTCCTGGCAAGGTCAGAGAAGTACAATCCCCCTCCATCACCGAGTGCTCCGTTCCACTCTGCTCTGTGCAATCACTGTGCTATGACCTGGTGTGCAGAGCCACCTAATCCATGTTAACAGCACGAGGGCGGAGCTGAGCCACGGGGCTCCAGCCTTCACATTGATTTCAAAGGACACAGAAATGAACGTAAGGAGGTAGGACACACAATTTTGAAAGTGAACTTCAGAGAGAGCCCCTCAATCCCAACACATTCACAGTCCTCAATCATGAGTCAAAACTGCAAAGCAAGCTCAGGAGTGAAATCACGTCCCTTCCTCCTCCTCCTGCTGCGGAGTTCAGGGCTCCGTTGCCTTGGCAACAAAAAAGAGCATCACAACAGCCTCCTCGCTAGCAAATGGCATACAAAAATGTGTCATTTTTCTCTCTCCGGTGTCTTTTATCACTAGGGAATAAGCCTGGACTCAGAACTCACCACTCAGCAAAGGCGTTAATAGATATCCATTATTGCTATTTAAAATGTAAGTATCTTTGGAGCCTTTACGCTTGTCCAGAGATAGGTAGCGAGTAAGGGATTCTAATTTATTAAGTTGAATAAAAAAGAAACCTTGCGGAAATTCACCTTTAAAGACAAACTACAGAACTTGAGGAGTTTGGGGGAAAAAAACCTGCAGCTCATAAATTTAAGATCTGTATTTTAGATTCCGTTAATATTCACTTTTGAAAAGCATTAAAAATGAAGATTACAAATTTAATAATGTAACACACGGGAGGAATTATCCTCCTCCCCACATAAAAAGGCAATTTGTTCTTGACTATAAATTGACTTTCTATTACTGTCATTAAACCAGCATAATGTGCTAAAATTAGGGTCTGCCCCACTACAGCTCTGTGGCAACCCACAGCCAAGAGCTCATCCTGCCAACAATTCAGAAGGTATCATAACGAGATGAGAGGGGCAGCAGACACTGCTCCCTGCAAAGGAGTGAGTAACTCCTCGCTGCAGGACTTTGGTGGTGCTGCTGGACATCTACAAGGGTTCAAAAAGCAACTGGACAAAATTAATGAGGAAAAAAAGTCAGGAGCAGAGGAAGTCCTTAAGTCAGGAGTCAGTGCAAGCTGGGCCACCATCCTGAAGAAACATCCCAATAAATCTGGGTGGCTACTACTGGCTGAGTGATGAGGTGGGCACTCATAAAAGAGGCCCAACTCATTGCTGGTAGAAGTGGGGCTCTCTGGGAGAAGCCATGCTTCTGCTCTCAGGTTTCCCCACCTCCTGTTTAGCTGCGCATTGTGCAGGGATAGTGGTAAACCCATCCTGCTGGTGAGCAGGAGGTCAGGCTGATGACCTGTCCCAACACTCATCTCCCTCATGGGTTTCTTTTGTGGTGTCAAACTCTCTTGCCATCTCCCTGACTTTCTCCAGACACCTTTGCAGACAAAAGCCTCTTACTTCTTTCATTGTGCCACAACACAGAGAAGTGAGATCATCGTCCTCAGACCGCAGCAGCATCTCCTAAGCTGCTTCTGAATTTCCCCGCTCTGTAGCTTGTGTAATAGGTTCAATGGATGTCCCACATGGCCTCCCGGCTCCACCTGTGCCCACCCCACCAGGGCAGACCATCTCCCACCCATAGAGAAACATGATCACATCTAACTCCACATGTGCCTGGACCACAAGGGATGATGCTGCAATGCCCACACGAGAACTTACCCAGCAGCACCAGCATGAAAACCTATATGGTTTCCTCAAACAGGCAACAACTTACAAACAGCTCCACTGAAAGAGCACTAAAATTGTACTGTCAGGTCTTTACTGTCCCATGTGCCTCAGCTCTTCCTCTAAGTTACTGATGGGTTATGACACATTTCAATAACAAAAGAAAGCACTTTGCTACTTCCCAGCCCTGGCACCATCCTCCCTCTCACCAGTAAGGTACCTACGCAGCTGCACATTAATTCCATCATTTGCTGCCTTTTTTTACTAACCTGTTTCCCCCATACTTTAAGCAGCAGGTGGCTAGACTTGCTCACATCTTAGTCACTTCTACAAGAAATCTGAGCAACTAGCACTGGGAAATGAGTTATCTGCTGATGGTTCTCGCCCTTCCTTTGCTCATGAATTGTCCCAAGTTTTAAAAGAAAAGAAGCTTGTTCAAGATTACCAAAGAGTAAGTCAGCACATGCAGAAGGTGCCCTGCTCCTGAGCAAGCAGGTTGGCAGGTCAGGCCAGCACCAGACCTGCAGGCACTAATGGGTGGCTTTGACAAGATGTGTCCTTCACTCCATGACAGGTCGGTTCTTACACTGCCAGATGACTCTAAGCGCAGTCATCAGCATTTGGTTAAAAAACTTCCCATTTACCCAAATATCCATTCGAAGAAGCTTAATGGTTGGAAACGATCACGAAGGGGACACGATAAACAGAGCGAATCCATTTGCGAGTCTGACACACGCACAGAAAGCACTTTGCAGTCACACCAGAGCCCAGCTTTAGCAGCCCTGCTGAAGCAGTTTCCAGGTCACAACATCTGCAGATGTTTAGGGGTCTGTGCTTTGTCCTTGGCCTAATTTGGAGAAAGCTGTTACGGTTTGCTTCTGCTCTGACTGCACATTTCAATCAGAGTAAACCATAAGGCCACACCCGATTTTGAAATCACTACTAAATTTTCATCCTCTGCCCCCAGGAATGATGAATACATCTTTCTGGTGTTCCGTAAGCCACACTCTTCAGTGTCCTCCTGTCATGTCCCCTCTCCCCAGAAATTTCACTCTACCAAGCATGATTTGGCCCTTCTGAATATTACACAATATTTGTCTTTTTCATGTATTTTCTGCTACAGATAGGTGACTTTTCCCCCTGTATTTCCCTGGTGTATAAAACAGCTTTCCCTTGCTATAAACCCCCTCCTTTACACAGCTGCTTAATGAATTCAAAGTGTGACACTCTTTTTTGCACAGTGAGGTACGAGAGAAGCTGTAAACCATCACTGTGAGATAAACTAGAAAACAGAGAAGGCAGCAAGTCCTTCCCACCAGTCAGCCACAGTTCTCTCAACAGCACCCACTATATCCTGCAAGACTCAGCTTCTACTCAACTCAGCAACAAACTTCACTAAACAGCTCAAACTGACAACTTTAGGAAGTATATACAAGCTTCTATGCACAGTTTCAAAAGCTCCAAAGAGATTCTCTCCTCACTTTTGATACTACCCCTACCTGGACACTTGGATGCTTTGCTCAAGCAAAGTTCCAGGATCCAAGTGAATTTAAAGCCTACTAAGACTTCTCAGAGCACTGCACAAACTCCTCTGAAGCCGCCCACACAGGAGGCTACAAATTGGCACCAACAGTCGTCAACATTTTGTTTTCATCTTTTGGCAAACAAATCCACCCTCTGAAATGTTTGCAGGATGCAGAGATAAAAAGCAGTAACAACGAAAGACCATAGAAGTTTGAAGGGTTTATTTTTACCAAGTAATCAATACCTTCTGGCAGTCTTCCTCCAGCTCTAATAATACCAGTGAGGACAGTAACCCTCAGCAGGTTCTGTGTGCTGCTCTACAAATATTATCTCATTAACCATCACGATCTACTTCTGAAAAATGGAGAGCATTAGCTGAAGTTCTTCTACAGCAAGAGAGAAACAGGGAGAGGATGAGCGTTGGAATACTGATGGACAAAACAAGGTTAGAGTTTAGGAGCATCACTTCTTGCACACCCAATCTACCAACCACACTGTCCTTGGGGGTCCAGCTACAGGGACATGGTTCATAGCAGACATGCCAGTGTTTGCAGTCCAGGCTGAGCACAAGCTTTGGTTTCACTTTGCTGGGATAAAGCACTAGGACAGCTGTCCGAGCCAACTCATTAATAAACCAAATGACAATAAAGCAGTTGGAGGGAGATGAATTATTGAACTCAATTTAGTGCTGGGAGACAAAACTAAACTCTACAAGCACACTACTGAACACAGAGCCTGATTTCCCACGGAACAGCTTCACTGACACGCTGTAGAGGAAACACCAGATCTTCATTAAAACACAGCATGCAACAGCAGCGAGCTTCTCAAGGAAGTATTATCCCATTGCAACGACTTTGGACACCTTTATGCAGCCATTTCCCCAGCCAGGAGGTGGACCCACCCCTGAGGCACTAAGGGGGCCATGCTGCGCTAGCACAAGGGGGCTGTGAAGCTGGGTCACCCTGTTCTTGCCAAGGTGGGGGTGTCACTGCCTAAACCAGCAGAGACACAGGTATTACAGCAGAGGGAAGATTCAAGAGTTTGCTCAAAGTACTCAACAGTATATTTACTAAGCACATGGAGAAGCTCAGTACCCCCTTGGAAATTAGAATTTAAGATGCAGCATTAAGAAATCAGGGATAAAATCCTCCATGCACTGTGGAAGTTGCACCTTTTTCAGATTCTTTTTGCATACACAAACCAGTTTTGTAGAACTGTTGCTCCAGTACAGATATAACTTCCTTTAATACCAGAACACAGTCACCAATTGCCTACATGACTCCAGACAGTTTTGATACTCCTCCCACCTGTACCCAGGCTCAGAAGGAGTAACTTCTCTTACAGCATTTTTGTGGGGTACACAATATTTTGATGCTGATCATTAATATCAACCTGAGAGTCATCTTCCATCTTCATCAAGTCAAGCAGAAAAGCATCAGAGGGGATGCTCACCTTGACCTAAGCCAAGACTAAGAAACAGGTCTAAATGCAGAGTCAGCATATATGTTGACATAAATCCACTTCTGGAGTCTTCTGAACAAACTTTTTTGTATTACTTAGGGGCAGCCATTACAAAGTCACAATATTTAGTCAACCTTTTACTTCTACAGTCATTAATCATCCACCATTTAATCACTGGTTTGTCATTTACTCTCCTAATCCTTTTGAAACCCTTCCGCTTATTTTCACATCTTTTTTCAATCCCATTCTCTGTCTCTGGCTAATTACACTCCTTCACTGTCACAAGCTCTTTCAACAGACACGTTGATCCAGAGGTGGTTTGATCACTTGCTGCGTTATGTGCCCAATGGATTGTTTGCTATTGTGACATTTAAAATATCACAGTGCTACTAGAAGATGATTATCTACTTAATTATCTGGACAACTACTTGTAACTCTAGGGGAGGGTCAATGACCCTTTGGTGGTGTACTTGAAAACAAGGTCTAACCTTCTAAAAAAGAAGAATAAGAAAAGGCTGGAAAAAACACTTAGGATTTTCATTGGCTAAAAACGAGGGATTTAGCTCCCTTGCTGGCCAGGACTGTTGTTTGCAATTTTGCTGCATCCTGAGCCAGCCATTCCTGCTGGTCTCAGGAGACTCTGTCTCCAGAAGTCAGCACATGAGGCCAGCCTAAGAATTGTGGGTCAGCAAAAGCAAAGTCACATCCAAATGACAGGCACCACAACGGGTGATAGATGAATGAGACAGGGCAGACATCACCTGAAAACTTAAACACCATTGAATTATTCATGGCCAAAAGGAAGAGAAGCAACACTGCGATGTATATTTAGATTTAGATTAGAAATTAGGAAGATGTTTTTCCACTATAAGGGTGGTGAGTCACTGGCATAGGTTTCCCAAGAAAGTTGTGGATGCTCCATCCCTGGAGGTGTTCAAGGTCAGGTTGGATGGGGCTTGGAGCAACAAAGTGGTCTAGTGGGAGGTGTCCCTGCCATGGCAGTGGACTTGGAACAAGATGATCTTTAAGATGCCTTCCAACTCAAACTGTTCTGTGATTCTGTATATGAGAAAGAAGAGAAAGATGGAACCAAGGGAAGTAGGTGACTGACTGCTGTAAGGAGCAACGGACTAGCTCTCAGAGGTACCCAGAGCATTAGAAATCTCAGCCCACATGTCCACAAAGCTCAAAGGGGGGCCAAATTCCAAGCCCTTAGAACAGCCCAGAGAGCGCTGTCTCAGCATGGTTTGTCACAACAACACTTCCCATTGAAGGCAAAATGTTCAACTAAAACAAGTGAAGGACCAAACACCTCCCAAAAAGACACCAGCACTATGCAGAAATTGGTTGGGCAGCTTCCAGTGGCCAAGGAAAAACTCTGTGGACACAGTAACTCCCAAATACATTCATGTTGTGTATCCCCATTAGATCAGCAGCTCCTAATTAATTTAGAGTGTGGATCAGTCCCCAAACACCTTTTGCTATCAGTAAGAGGTACTGAAGTGATGAAGAGGAATCATTATGCATAACACCCGCAAGAACTTGCTGTAAACACATTTGGCAGCAAAGGGAGGTTCCTTTATGGCACAATCCATTTTTATATACACCTAATATTTTCAGGTTTTCAACCAATTGTCAGTGTTTGTAGAAACTGTTAATGAATCTCATTGCTAAAAGCAGTTACAATTCTGTAGCTATTAATACAACGTGACATCACTTGTGTCAGCTTCCGAGTGAATCACAGTTGCAAACTTGTAGGTGTTCGATAGCTGGTTGTCAAGTGGAAATAGAACATTGTTAAATATAATCCAAGTCTGTCCTAGTTTTGCAGCTCTTTCCCCTTTCTGCACTGCAGCCTTAGTGGACTGAACACCTGCAGGTCTGAAGAGATAAGCACAGGAATACCAAGGGGAAAAACAGGTCAACTATTAGACCACTTAGATCAGTAAGTTTTAAAATATTCGCTTCTGATGGCAATTGCCTCTCAAATCTGATGACTATAAGAGCTTAAAAGAGCAGGTTACTAAATCTTTTACAATGTCTAAACCTTGTAAGATGTACTCATATCAAGATGTTAAGCATTTTTTTCCCTCCTTACTAACTGAAATAAAAAGCCAAGAATCTTTTCTCACAGTAGTTCTGCATTAGAGCAGCAAAATCCAGTTTCCAAACCATTTAATGAATATCAGAGGCCAAAAGCTGCTTAACCTGCATTACTGACACCTGCAGAACACTTCTGTACTGGGCAACGTGTACATAGAAGCACATTCTTCACAAAACTAAAAGAAGCCTGGGAAATTACTAATGAATATTTTGATCAGTGAAACATTTTCAGGTCATCATGTCACTGCTTCAGGATTCACTTCTTCCCCCAGCATTTTTGATGTAACTGGTACCTTGTACAGATGATCTTGGGACACACAGTCCGAGGGCTCTAGGGGAAAGGTGTTTTAGGAAATAAACAGTTTTCTAGGTTTCAGGAAATTAAACAAACTGATGGCCTGAAATAAGACTTCCTGATGTTCACAGTCAATCTGCTTGCTGTCTCTGTGCAGCAGATGTCTGTGGTGAACAGACTGTGAAAGCAGAGAGTCAAATTCACCAACCAAAATGGACTGTGGATAGTTTGCCTGGTAATACTCCTAGAGCAGCAAGCCAAATTTTGTCTCAACCGTCTACACGATATTTCACAGAGCTCTTTAGTAGGTAAGCCAGGCAGTACCAAGACAGAACCACAGACTCATGGAATCATAGACAGGTTTTGGTTGGAAAGAACCTCAAAGATCTACTTGTTTCAAATCCCCTGCCATGGGCAGGGACACCTCCCACTAGACCAGGGTGCTGATATTTTTTAAATAGGGCTGACACGATGCCAGGTTTAGAGACACTTGGCTTGGGTCGGGTTCCTGGGAAAAACTAAGTTTAAGGCACAGCAGTCACCTCCTGTTCAGGAGCAGTAAGAGTGTTTCTGCAGAGATAGAGCAGGAACAGACCTGCTCCTGCTACTAGGCAGAAGCTCGGAATTCAGTGCAAACAGAGGAAAAACAAGTTTCTTGAAGGATAACTTGGGACTCTGGAATGACTCAAAGTGGAGCCCTGGGCAAAACAGGAGAGCTGAGAATTACTGTTGTGAAACAGTCCAGAAGTGGGTCCTGAGAAACAGATATGATCAAAAGTCAAGTTTTGCTCCTTCCCCTAGTCTCAACCTGCACTTTCTCAAGTCTCACTTTTATCCCCTCCGTCCCTTCAAGTGAAATACTTTAGATGCTAAAAATCAGAAGCACTGGGTTTTATCATACATGATCCCTTTATGCTATAGCACCATTGTGTGAGAAATTGCTGTGCATGCACATATCTGGATTGCACGCAAGTAGCTCGTGCATATTGGGTTGGCAAATCGTTCATTAAACAGCTGTCTCTACCTGTGTAATTTTTAAAACCCATGCATACACAAGACCTCTCTACTGCTCTTATGAAGTATCAAGCAGAAGAGAAAAGCATGTGCTGCTGGAAGGGCCATGGGCTGCCATACAGAAAATATCTTAATTATTTCTTGCCAAGCTCTGGCTTATCAATAAAATATTGAGAACATCTTCCTCTATGTCAAGGGAAAAGGGCCAATAAACATGTGTTGCCTACACAGTGAAAAAAAACCCATGATGCTAATTTTGGAATATATTACCAGGTGGAAATACAGAAAGAAAAGGGGAGAAAACCCACAGAGGGAATACTAGAAATCCTAGTGGGATTTTGTTGTTTCAGAGATAGCATCAGGAATTGAAATATTTACAGGCAGGCCAAGCCCATTGATTGAGACGTGAAGGAAAGCAGGAGCTAGCCACGGATGAAACTCTACCCAAAGACCTCGGGCTGCTGTGTGAAAGCAGCCCCATGGCCAGAGGTGTCCAGAGCATCTGTCTGCTGCAGATGGACATCAACAATGAGCTGTGTCTATGCTGAAAGGATTGGATCCAAAACACTAATGGAGTGTCCTCATGACCTGAGTGATGTCGGAGCCTCCTGACAGAGCTGTGCAATAGAAGCAGGTGCCCCAACAGCAGGTACAGAACAGCCACCCCAGCGAGCTGGCTGAGCACAGAAACCTGCTGCTCTGGTGTAGCACAAAGCTGAGCTACGTGAGAGTTGCTATGCTAAAAGAAGGAATACTTGCCTTATTTAAGATACCTAAAAGCCCAGAGAGCATCTCTCCCACCCTCAGCCCCGTAACTGAGAGCAGTCACTGACAAAACCTGTCTGATTGGTACCACGGCTTTCCTAAAGGCCCCAGATGGAGGAAGAAAGTACGAGGATGGCAGCAAGCACTGACACCACAGTACGAGAACGGGTGTCATGGGATGCTAACGTTACCATGGAAATGTCCTCATACCGCCTAACATTTTGACACTGTCTGTTTTCCATGAAGCAGCAAGGACGTGGCAGGCTGCAAAGCCTGCCTGGAACGGCGGGGAGAGCTTCGCCACGGTTCCTGCTGCAGCCGGCAGCCAATTCAAACCGCCTGGGTATTGGATTTTGACCAACCTGGCAGCTCCGCTTTCTAAAGCGCACGAGGAAGCTTTTAACAGACACAGTTCCATAAATCACCCTGATTTAACACACACTGTCTGCCAGGCTGAGCACTGGCCTGCACACCTACTTTCAGCATTGCTTGCCCTGCTTTTTCCAGACCAGTGCTTTCAAGGTTCCTTCATCAAGCTGAATTGCAGAACCCAAGGGCAGGCCTGTGAGTCTGCTCTGCAGAGCCTCAGCCCCACATTCGCAGGGCTGGGGGGTGATGTTCTGAACTGCTGAAGGCAGGTGCGGCCCCAAATTCCATTTGTTTTCAAACAAAAGAGACCAAAACTCATAGGCATTTTTGAAAATGTCCAATTTTGCGTATTTCAAACAAGCACAGACTCTGTTGTCAAAGGTATGATTGCAGAAAGCCTGTTTTTATCCCAAGGAACACCAGGTAATACTACCTAACCTTGTCCTGTTCACCTGCATTGAAACAAAAATCCCGTATCTGGAAAGGATGCGACTGTGGACTGGGATTCACAAAGGCAGATGTACGGGGATCAACCCACACAAAAACATATGGTTTTCTTACAAACTTACCAGACTCACCATTGAAATGTAACACTGGATTGTGACAGCAATTCCTGCGATTCCTTCTTGGTTTAGGGAAACTGAGGGAAAGCAGAATACAGACAAGCCTCAAAAGTTTGTCTGGACCACTTTACCTTTATTGTAAATTTAATTAAAACTGCTATAAAGGTGAAAGGGCTCTGAAGAAATTCTGCAGAGCAATTACTCTAATCCCACAGACCACTGGTGAGAACTTCATGGCAGGTAGCAGGGCTTTGGCCAGGGGGACAGCAACACAAACTGAACATGAGAGACAGAAAGCTCTGGGTCTGATTTGTCATGATATCGCCATCCAGAAATCAACCGACTACAACAGCTGGAAGCCTAACAGGCTTTAGAAAGAGGAAAAGCCTTCTCATTTGTTTTCCTGACAATCTGATTAAACCCCAAATACGGATGTAAAGCAGCAACCTTAAAATCTTGCATCACATTTTCCTAACTTTTCACTAGTGGTGTAATGTCACGAATCAAATACAAGAAAGGAAAGGTAAATAGTAAAAGAAAAAAAAACACCCACACAATCCTTCCAGGATGCTCAGAAGTGCTAAAAGAGAAGCTGGATTTCCAACAACAACAACAAATATCTTAATCTTCTTAGACATCCTGGCTGCAACACAATTAACATGTTTTCCATCCATGTGGCAGGATACATGCTGTAAATATGCATACGGCTGGTGGGCAGCTGGCAAAGGGCCCACGCCCCTGGGAACCTGCCACCCCTGGAGAACGTCAGCCTCATCCATGCTGCCCATGGAGCCCTGTGAGGGGCAGGCTGTGCCCACACACACCTGGCTATTGGTGATGCTGCTGTTTCCTTGCTGAGGTGGGTCATTCTGCTGGTCTGACGCCCCCAAGAGTTGAGGTGTTGCACTCAAGAGGATGGTCAGCTCCAGACAGGTACACAATCACATGCTCCTTGGGAAGGGAGGCTATAACATCTTAAATCCGATCTGTCACGTACCATTAACCACTAGTATCTTTATTCTATCTATTAACCACGAATAACACCTCAATTGTCCCTTGAACCAAGCATTACAAAATGAGGTGGTGAGAAGGTGCCTGAAGAAACAGGCCACCCCAGGGGCTGCACTTCACCCATGGTTCCCACAGTGGATCTCCTCCAACAGCCAAATCAGCCACAAACAGCACAGTATTCCTGGGGCCTGAAGGACAAAGCACTTTATCACAGCCACTTACCCCACCTCCCAATCCCACCAATATCCTGGCAGCACGTGTCTTGCTGAACAACAGATACAGCACTCAGACTGAGACCGATGGGATAAACCAGCTCACCCCTCCCAATCCATACAACAACATTCAATAAAGGCACATATCAAAAGCAGTAACTTCAGAATGTTGACAAAATTAAACACAGGAATGGCAGAAAGGGAATGAGAAGTCAGGCAACAGTCCTGCAGAGAATGGTCTGGGAAGTGGCATGATCATACCTCGGACGTGAGCCAGGAGTGGGGACACCCCTATAAATACACACAGAGCTTTGCAAGAATATTGCACACAGTATGGGAAATGGGTTATTCCTCCCCACCAGGAGCCAGAGAGCAGCTAGAGCACTGTCCACATTGCTCCTCCTGCAAAGTCCCGAGTCCAGCAACAAGGCCAACATGATGCTTGGAAAACAGCTCTGTGCAGAAAATTCAGTCAGGCTTCTCTGGTCCAAAAAGCAAACGGAGGGAGAGGGATGCCAGGCAGTGACAGTTGTGATTACAGCCATCTCCTGGCTGGGGTTATCAGCACAGGGAAGAACAGCTTTGTGAAGTGAACAGTTGCTCTGAAGACAGCAGTGATCAATTGTATCCCATGTTGCTGGGAGCAAGACAATAGTAATACACCTAATCCATGGAGATTTAAGCTAAATTTTAGGGTAAACTGTCCTTCTAATTAGGAACAGGTCAGTTACTTGAGGAGCAGACACAAGCAACTCCTCAGGACTCCTTCCACCTCTACTCGTAAGAATAAGGACACAAACATTAGCACAAGTTCCTCTTAGTCATAAAACAGTTTTGAGAAAAACCTGATGTTTATGTCTGTACATGCTGTACTCTCTAAACTATTGAGCACTGAAACATTCCAGCCTGGTGAGGCTGTATGAGTCCTCCGTGTATTGGGCACAGGTGATCTAACACTCCAACAGCACGATGCTGAAACATTATCCACCACAGTGATTGAATCATGGCTGGATCTGGTTAAAAGACGGTGCTGCTGAGCTTTGCTGTATTCCTGCGTGAAGTTTGGCTGTACCAGGGCTCCCAGCCTTTCCACGAGTGATGGATTGCACAAAGCCAAAGATATAACTTACACGTAGATCCCAAGGTGAGCATAGTTTGACAGCAAAAGCAGAGCGTGCCTCATTTGTGCCTGTCATCAGCAGATGATTTCAGCAATGGCACCTACTGAGGTATCATTCAGGTTGCAGGATCCCTATTACGACACATGTTCCCATACAGCACAGCATGATTTTCACACCCTCTCCCAGAAAATAAAACCAAACCTCAAAGGAACATCATTTGGATAGACAGATATTCAAATTGTGTTGAACAATTCCACAGAAGACCAGAAATCCTTATTCTAATAAGCTAATGGTGCCTCATGACAGATGTCTGGGGGGAAGAGGAGAAGATGGCTGAGAAGCCTGCATGAGCCAGGTCTCCCTGCCCCACTCAAACACTCAAGCAACTTGCAGACCAGTTCCTAAATTAAAACATTCAAATTTCTAATCTAACTGAAGGCACTCAACTAGAGCAGATAGTGCTTCAGAAAATAATTGTACAGATAAATTATTCCTCAAAACAACTACTCCAATCAAACTTAATTCTTCCCTACACAAAGCAGATACATACGTTCTGTCAAACAGAAAGGCTGAAGCAAAGTAGTTAACAGCATTTCACCACTTGTCCTGACATAGGAATCTGACAGAATAAAGATAATTTTTTTTAGCCTGGAGAACAGAGTGCTTTTGAATTAATAAATATTACATTAGAATTAACTTCACATGAAATAGAAGGAGTAAAAAAAACAGTCACTCCTAGACAGAAAGCTTTCCAGGGACAGACTCTTGAAGTCAACTGACAGCGAAATAAGAGAAAGATATCCTTGCCCTGTGGCTGGTGGGAGTCATGTACAACCAGCCCTCTACAACTCCTGAACACATGGCTGGAACATAACATCATCCTCCAAACTTCTACAACATCTGTCAGGCCAGAGGCAGTCACCTTCGAGGGAAGGGGACAACACTGTGCTTTCCCATGACTGTAAGCACGTGATGCAACAAGCAGTACTAAGGGGACAGCACTGTGCTATCAGGAGACCCATGACCTCACCCACGTCCCCTCTCCCCTGTAAACCCACACCCAGATGTCCACCAAGGACATGGCTATGCAGTGGATCATGGCAGAGTGCCGGAGATCCCAGGGCCAGCTGCTACCTCTCTTCTCCCCCATCCTACAACATTTAAAACAAT
>VYZX01008329.1:197425-234542 GCA_013401335.1 Brachypteracias leptosomus | reverse complement strand
CTCGGCTCCGTACCCGCGCCCTCCTCGTCGAAGCTGTTCATACAGGGGAAGGAGATGGCCAGGGCCTCGAAGGAGGCGGAGAGGCTGAGGCGGCTCTGCGACCGCTCCATGAAGAGCCCGGGTCCGGGGGCGCCGCCGGGGGCCTCGCCCGCCGCCGCCGGCGGCTTGGCCAGCTTGGCCGCCCCATTCTTCACTCGGAGCACGGCCCGCGGCGTCTTGGCTGCGGCGGGGGCCGCGGTGAGGCGGCAGCAACGGCGGCGGGAGGGAGGAAAGCGAAGTGGGAACGCGGCGCGGAGCGGAGCCGAGCGGAGCCACCTGCTGCCGCTCGGCGCTCTGGGCGCCGCCCCGCCCCGCCCGGCAGTGCGGCCGCCAATCGCCGGGCGGAGGGACGGGCTGAGCAGGAGGGAGCGGAGGGTCTTCACTCCGCCGCCATCTTCCTGACAGTCTTCCCAGCCCCTTGCGCGGGGCGCCGCAAACCTGTCGCCCACCCCGGCCCTGTGTGTGTCCCCAAAATGATCTTCAGACTTGCAGAAGGTTCCTTCCAAAGTGAGGGGAGGATAGACGAGGCCAGTCTCACCTCTGTACCGGCAAGATCATGGAGCAGATCCTCCTGAAGGCTCTGCTAAGGCACATGGACAATGGAGAGGTGGTTGGTGGCAACTAGCACGGCTTCGCCAAGGGCAAACCTGACAGATTTGGTGGCCTTTTATGATGGAGTTACAGAATCGGTGAATAAAGGAAGAGCAACCAGTGTCATCTACCGGGACTTGTGCAAGGTGTTCAGTACTGTTCCTCATCACAATCTGGACTCAATAAGAAAGAAAGATGCCTACAGGAAAGCTGGGGAGGGACTTTTTACAAGGGCTTGCACAGAATGAACAAGGAGTAATGGCTTTACACTGGAGAAGGTGAGATTTAGATTAGATGTAAGGAAGAAGTTCTTCACTCTCAGAGTGGTGAGTCAGTGGCACAGTTGCCCAGTAGTTGTGGATGCTCCATCTGGGCAGTGTTCTAGGGCAGATCAGATGGGGCTTTGGGCAACCTGGTCTGGTGGGAGGAGTTAGGGGGTTGGAACTTGATAATTTTTAAGGTCCCTTTCAACCCAAATTATTCTATGATTCTATGACACCGGGTAATTTAAGGAGCTGCTCAGCTCCCCAGCTCCACAAACAGCCATCTCGAGGGGCAGCAGCTCCCCTGAGGCAGACACAGGGTAAAGGGGGTCCTTGGACACCTATGGGGCCGGCAGCAATGGGGAGATCCATCCCTCCTGCTTCCAAAGGGATGTTTCAGCTGTTGCCCATTGGAAGGCCCCCATGTTTCCTCAGAGACAGCATTTCCCAACCAGGCCAAGAGAGCATTTAATTCCTTGCATTAGACTTTCTTCCCTTCCCTCCGCCCCTATCCCAAGGGTTGTCGTCATCATCACCCAGCAGCAGAACAGTCTTTTCCCAGATACCAGAAAAACCTTTACAATAACCCAAAAGCCACTGCTTGCAAGCATACAAGCTCCCAGGCAGAAAACACATAAACCATAGGGGTTTCCTTGGTGGTTGATTGGAAGGTTGAAACTGGAAAGGTGCTGCATGTTCTGGTTCAGTGTTTAAACCAGTTCTGCAGCACACCATTGAACAGGTGCTGGTGAGAACTTGGGGTGCTCCATGAAGATAGTGAACTTTAGACCCTTCACAAAGGCTAGCTTCTCATATGTCTTTTCTGACAAGCCATATGGAGAATTACTGGCTGGAAAGTCCCAGCTATCTGCAGGTGCTGTCTATTACATAGACATCACAGTATCACCTGTTCCCCCCTTTGGGGAAGGAAACCCAGCCTGTCCTCATTTATTCAATGCAACAAAACCTGGGATGAGATGAGACTGAGCATGTTTTCTGACAGTAACTTGGTCTCCCCAGTAAGGATGCTGTCCCCTAAGGGCACAAAGAAAGATGTTCCCCACCCACTTGGTCTGTCCACCCATCATGAGAACCAAACACCATCCCACTGAACACATGATGTGACAGGTCTGTTTGTGCTATTCCAAAAATGCAGATTAGAGCCCAACATCTCCACGAGGAAAAGTGTCTAAAACTACTAGACACTAAGTGCCTCAGAACGACAGCCTGAAGTGAAAAAAATGTGATCCTTTCCCAGTGCTGGAACCTGGCTGCATACAACCAGAAGATGTCCGAACTGGTCATCCTGAGGTCAGTCATTCTCAGCACTTGGCATAACCCCACTTGAGCTTCAAAGCTGGCATAGAGCTAGAGACCTCATACTTAAAAATACTGGTTTGGGGTTTATTTCCATAGGGAGTAAGCAACATAAGAATTATAGCCCATAATATTACCTGTACTCTTTCTTCTTTCAAATAGTTAACCAATCAATCTTTAAGAGTTTTCCAGCTACTGAAAAATCCAACAGAGTTGTAGTGTATTTGTGGCTGGCAGCATCAGGAAGCAGCAAGAGCAGGGTTGCTCCCAGGGAAGGGGAGCCAGGAACAACCCCACCAACCAGGCACCGTCCCACACCACAGGAGGTAGAAGAGGGTGGTGATGGCAATGGGTCCTATCAACACACCAGCTCCAAGGTCAACCAGGGTAATCCCAACACCAGTTCAGGAACAGATCTGAAACAGATTTGTCTATATCATAGCCCAGACAAGAAATGAAGCCCTCTGAGGTCAGAGATTAAATGGAGCTCCTGGCCAGTAGGGTGAATGGAAGCCCCAGATGAGGCTTGTCAGGGCAATTAAGGCCTATTAGTGCACTCCCAGCCCTGACATCCAGAGACTTCATTACTGGTGATGCATCCAGAACAGCAGAGGTCATTTGAATGTCACATGCCAAGCTGAGCTTACAGAGCTTCTCAATAGAAAATATGGTTTTTAATTCAAAAACTAATCAAAATTTTCTCTGGAGTCAGTGACTTACATGAATTCCTTCATCAAAGCTAGGCTGGGCAGGCAGTAAAGCAAAAGGAACAGAATGAACTTATTACAGACAATGATGACTCCAGGTCTGAGTTTTGAAAGGCAGGGACATCAGTGAGGAATGTATTACCATATGTTTAAGAAGTGATTTCAGTAGCACCAATCAAGGCATTAGCAGCAGCTATAGGGACAAATCCAAGTGCATTAAAGCTGTTAAGACAGCTCCTGTCTACCCTCCTGGCAGCATTTTCCATTGGAGGAGAAAGAGGCATCTGTGAATCAAAATCTGCTTCCAGGTTCCCAGGCACAGGAGCTATGTAGTAGTGCTGCAGGCTGCTTTCAATTCATTTAAAGCATGTGAGGAAAAATTTAAATAGGGAATAGAAATTTAATCTCAGCTTTATGGTGTGGTCATCTAATGTCTCATGTTTCCCTACATCTGAAAGCATAGTGACAGCAGAGGTACCAGTGCCTAATGGACAGCACAGGCCTGTGGTTTGGACAGCTCATCTCTATCCCCACTGCTCTTCTCCATCCATTGCTTTCCTCACCAGTGCACTGGGACTGGAGAGTCTTCTGCTTTGAGATCTGCCTTTGAGGTGTTGAGAAAGACCATGGGGATGCTCCTTTTATGCATTTTGTTCCAAGCTGCCTCATGCCTCCCTCTTTGCCACACCTGTGGGAACAGCCATGCTCAAGCCATCTCCTGCACCTTTCTGGACAGAGGCCCTTGGGCTGAGTGCTCTCGGCATCATCCCTCAGCTCTGGTGTCATTTGCCTCTCATTTGCCTGCTACATTTTGCTCCTCAGGGTAGGGACTTGTCTGATTCTCATGCTGCAGGTCTCTGATTACTGGTTGGGCCAAAACATCCTAAACCAAAACCATCTGTCTTAAAGTGAGACAAAGCTGGAAATCAGATGGACAGTTAAAGGTGTAATGCCCTCCAGAAGCCTGGAGGAAACAGTTCATTTTGACTAATTGTTTAAGGGAAATAAGGATTTGCAGTGAAGATGGAAACTGTTTGTCCATAAGTGTTCACTGATCGTCATGGGCAGAAAGATCCTTGGGAGAAACTAAGAGAAGTGAGGAAAAACAAGGAGGAAGATCTTGTGATGTTGTAAACAAGCTGAGAACAAATAAACTCAAAGATTTACCACCTCCAGAATAGCACATCTGTGGTTGCTCTCGTGGAAGTGGTTAATTGATTGTTTCCCCAGTGAAGCAGACTCTGATTGAACTATGGAAAGCTCTGATAGATTTTTCCTGTTGGCTCTTTCTCTTCCCACTAGTCACGTAGCTTATGTTTTTGCCTTGAGTCCTGGGTGTTTGGATTGGCCTAGGAAGTTTCTATATAATGGAGTGAGAGGACATGCTGCCCTCTCCCTCTTGTACTCCCCTATGGTTCTGTGTACGCCTGTTTGGAAAGAAACCCAAACTCCCTGGTTTGTGTATGTTGTTCTCTCTGCCCTATCTGCCCACTGCTTGCTCAAAAAAGGGTCCATGTGCAACAGAGAAACAAACCCTGCTAGTGAGAACACATCTTGTGCATAAATCTACTCAGAGTAAATATATCATGTGTGAGAGGAAGGAGAGTTGAGCTCCTCCCTGTCTCATACTACCCCTTCCTTCCCCAGGGCAAAGCTGGTGTTGGAGCCAAGCAGTTCATAGTTGGTAGTATGAGAGGTTCTCCAGCTCCCAAAACCAAATGCAAACCTGCTCATTCCTGCTCTTCAGGGCTCTGACTGATCTTTCTGGGCAGGCTGGAGGGCAGGAGGCGAGAGGTGCTGAGCATGGATACACAGTGAATAAACACTGCAGAATGGCCGGGCATTGCCACCTCTGGGCTTGTGGCATTGCCTCACTATGAGATGGTGCTGAGAGATGCTGACTCACATGCCCAACTACACCAACTACCACAGTTTTACAGGGCTTTTTGGACTCTTGTATGGCAATATGCATTTTAACTTATTTGAGTTGAGGGAATATTGCAGACCGATGCCCTAAAGAACAGACACAACACAGAGTGAAAGCCTCTCATCCCCAAGTGCTCACTGTCTAAGTAGTCAAGACAAAGAACAGAAGGCAGTTTAATTCTTTTTTTATACAAGTTCAGGTTATGAAGCACGGGAGTTTTACTTGGCTTGCTCAAGACCACATAAGGAAAGTCTCTGTTAGAGCTAGGAATTGAAAGCAGATTTCCTGTCTTAATCTCAAGCCTACCTTCTGCTTTTCACTAATACAAGCACTGCTCTAACCTCAGCAAAATTACACTGTAAGCCAGACAGGCTTTTGCAGCGTCCATTGCTGGTTGGGATCCAGGCAAGCCAGGAGTGCTCTGCTTTGCTGGTAACCCAACCAAGTGCTGCCCTAGAGAGCTATCCAGAATGCTACACTGTGTGCACAGTGTAGTTCACTGCACTTACTGAACCCCCAGACCTCATCCAGAAGCAGATTTGTTTTCAGTCTTGCTGGTTTTCCACCCTTCTCTCCTAATATCCTGCTGTCTTAGAGTCACATCTCTTCTATCCCTCTTTAGCTATCAAAAGCAAGCCCACAAAGGTGCTAAATCACTAGTGTGGCAGAGCCCAGAGGGTGAGTAGTGAGGTGCTGAGCTGTCAGCCTTGGGTCCTTTGCTAGCCCTGCTTCTCACATTTCTCTAGCCAGCCTTTTCCCAAGGATTAAGAGAACCTGAGGCTTCACAGTGTGTGCTGCACTCTGGGTTTACTGTTGGCATCTACTAAATCTGGATGGGTTCAGTCCATTCAGTGGCTTCCAAACCCTGGGAGCAGGAGTGTGGGAGTGTGCTGGGCACTGCCATGGGGTATAACACAGCAGACCATCATCTGCTGCACTCTGTCTTCCCAGATGTTGGGGTTTTGGTTGGGTTTTTTCAGTTCAGATAGCCAGGATGGAAAAATGGATGTTAAGTCAGGCTGATTCTTTTCTGATGACTAAGCTGTGGATGCAGACTGATGAAGTGCAGGGTAGCAGTAATCTCCAGACACGTCTGTTGCAATATTCAGCCACAGCAAAAGGGAAGAGGAAGCACCTGCATGTAGAAAAGGCTTTTAAGAGCAGGTACTTTCTTATCCCCTTCCCCAGTTTATCATAAACATACCACCTCCGCAGGGGATGCACTGTTCCCCAGCTCTCCAGGTTGGGAAATGCTGGGCAGACTGAGGAAAAGCATGAGAGACCTGGGAAAGAGAGGATAGAAGATCAAAAGCAAGAAGGAGGCCAAAAACACTGAACTGGAGGAGGCAGAAGAAGGAAAGGACTGGGGAATTTAACCAGTCAAAAGAAGTTTTGCAGCCACAGGCAAGTTCAAGAAAGCTGGAGAAATGGACTTGGGGCACATCCTATGGTGAGAGGATGGGAAAAAAAGTGGAGACCAAAAAGGCGTGGGAGGCCAAAAGAGAGCTGGGAGCCAAAAGGGAGTGGGAGGCCCAAAGGGGGTGGGAGACCAAGAAACTCAGCAAATAAGGGTATGTAAGCTCTGTGCTGCAGCAGCTGAGGTCCTCCTGGTGCTCGAGCTGACTGGGAGCTGATTTTGTTCGGGATTTGCTGCAGTCTGCGGCATAAACCCTCCCTTAGAGGAGATCCCTCTCTACAGCTCAGTGGATGGTAGTTTAATTTAGGTTTAACGTTAGGATTTGAGTCCTTTAGTTGCCAGAACATATAATTGTGGAGGAAATGTTCCTCACTGCAGCATGTCTCGTCTCAGCATTTCTACTCCCTCTGCAGGAGTGGCACGTTGGGGCCACTGATGCTGCCCAAGTCTGTGGCTTTCAGGCTTCCATCTGCTTTGCACACACACACTCAGTCCAGGAGGCAACAGGTCTGTGAAATATCTTTTCCAAATGAGTCTGCTGAGTCTGTAATAAGAAGAAGACAGAAATAATCCTGTGCATGGCTTGCTACAGATGGGCTTTAGTACTTGTAAAAGTTGTAGCAAATGGATTTGCTCCGGGCTTGGGTAGACATTGACAGATTTGTAGAATGAGAGGTGATGCAACAGAGCAGCTACAGCAGAAATGCATCTTGGAGGGAGAAACCACTGCGAGCACTGCAAGATACTTCAAATGTGTTGCCATCTTGCTCCTGTGCCTGTGCTGAGGCTGCTTTCAGCCAAAAAGGGCTTTTGTGTCCTGCAGTGCAGGGCAAGACCCTAGAAGCTAATGGAGAAAGGGAGAAAAATGTTTTTTCTTCATCTCAAAAGCCAGCAACAGTTTGGTAAAATGTGTTTGTATTTTTATGGTACTAGCACAAAGGCTGCTTTTCCCCTTTTTCTTGTTTAGCCTTGCCTTTTCCCTCCCTCCTTCCTCCAGGCTGTGATAACCATGTTCCAAAATGAAAGGAAGATTCACTTGTCTGCAGCTACCAAAGGGCTAAATTTGTTATACATTATGCACATTTTTCACGATGCAGCATTTTTTGCTGAACTTGAGAGGAACAACGTTACATAAGGAGCCCCTAACAGATTGTTTATAGAAATCTATACAAGACAAATAATTTGAAGCTGTGACTCAAACTGTGTAACCACAAACTGAAGGCAAGACCAGTTATGATCAACCAAGTGATAACACAAGTTTTATCATAATACTCTAAAACATTCCATCAACTTGAAAATAAACAGAGATCTCAATGACCTGTTGTAGTCTTCACCTGCAAGCTCATATTGAGCTTCACAGCTCTCTCCTGTCTTCTGACATAACCTGTCCTAAAACCAAAAATAATATGCTCTACCTTTCAAAATGCCTTGTCTATATATGCCATTAACAGGCTGCTCTTTCAAGTGTTGCAACTCCTCTCTTAATTCTCTGAGTATAGAAAGCCATAGAAGAAAATGTGAGGAATTTTGTACTAGGAAGAATGTGTATCTTCTAAAAGTTTTGAATTAAAGAAACATATGATAAAATTCACTACAAGCATATCTTGGAAATATATTTTTACAGTGATGGCTTTAGTAGTCGCAGAGCTGTTTTATTTCTTATCATCTGTCTATAAAGATACATCAGTTCTGGTAGTACCAGTAAAAACCCAGAGAATGTTTTCATGTTTTTATGGAGACTGTATTTCATGCCAAGTCCTTGAATATATCACTCCGTTTCTTATCTCACAGGTCTTATTTTTATTCCCCTCTTCATATTTCATTTCAACTCTTTTTTTATATTTGCAAACTCATCAAATCATTCACCTTTGCCAGTCTTTTCAAGGGCATCATTGTCAACAATCCTAATGCAATTCAGACTGGGTTTCACACTCTTTGCCAAAGAGAATTCTTCAGGTTCATCCAAATTACTTCCAATCTCCAAATTATTAGGCCGACCCATTCAAATACTCAGTGAGAGTACTGTAAAAAGTTTACTGTATTTTTTTACTTTTCCTGCCAAAAAGAACCCTTCACTCCAAGTTTAACTATTAAAGTGTTTATCATTATTGCCTGAAAACCTGCCCTTTTTTTTTTAACTTCAATTCTTACCACTGAAGGCATGATGCTCCCCATTTCACAAAGGTACTGTGTTCAATTTCCTTTACTCTAGTGGAAAACATCTTCAGTTTGCTTTTGACAAAATGGAGTTGCAGCAGTGATTCAAGACAGCTGAAAAACTGCTTTAATAAAATAGGACACTTGTCATATGAAAGAAAATATCGTGTGAATGCACCTCAGAGGTCAATAAAGCTGATGCTGGCTGGCTGTAGAGATAACTACCTTGTCTTACAAGGTCCAAGAATTGCTTTAGTTTATTTCAATAAAATTGTGGGGGATGTAGAAATATGGGAAGGAGTTATTCACCATTGATTATACATCAGCACATGTTGTACCAGCTCTTCTTTGGATCCTTTGTGGACTGGGAAGACAATACAATCCCCAACAGTACAATCCCCATTCTGGAGGTTCAGGTTTAGGTTGGTTGTTGAGGTTTTTTTTTTAGTTTTGTAAACACCATGTTTGTTTCTCTCCCTTCTGCCTGTCTAGAATTCACACCACTAAAGGAGGCAGGAATTTTGTTTATCCAAGATCTTAGTGGACTGATGACATGCTCCTCAGCATCTGTACCAGCCCACTGTGGGGATCCAGTGGCTCAAATCCACTTACATTTTTTCATTAACTTGTATATGTCACGATGGTCTGTGCCAGCTCTGACAGAGATGCAGTCCATGCTGCTCAAGCCCAGGAAATCTGCTGTGGGCCAGGGCAGGGGCACTGGCTGTGCTCTGGTTCCCATGCAGCCCCCCTGCACCACCGGCTGCTCCAGCTTTAGCTTGAGCAGAGGAGGGCTCTTTCTCCAGCAGATGCATTGCTGCCCTGGGGCACATCGCTTATCGGAGCAGTTCCTTATTTGTGCTTTTCAAGGCAAAATACACTGTAATGCTGGAGCCCTGGCTGGATTCTGGAGGAGCTGCTCCCCCTGGACTCGTTTCCCTCATTCCACAGCTGATGGCTCTGCAGGCGTCTGCCCAGCTTCCCAGTGCCAGGGGCTCTGCTCCCTAACACGACTACTTTCCATAACGCCAGTGAGAGTTGGAGTGGCCTTATACATCCAGGTGATTGAAGGAAATGTGGAATACTTTATGAGGAGATGAGATGTTTGGGAAATTGAAGGCCAGGCTTAAGCACAGTGCCTTGAATTCCCTAAAAACTCTCCTATAATGAACTTTGCAACAGAAACCTGCGCACCCTGTGAGCTGTGCCCCAGCCCCGTGGGGTTTGGTCCCATCACTTGGGTGCTGCAGGAGTCGCAGGATGCTGCAGCACTCAGCTCTTGTCCCCACCTTGCTGGGATGGGACCCTGGCTCGGGCAGTGCAGGAGCACCCCTGTCCCTGGGTACACACCGTGGGTGTTAAGTGCATTGATGCGATGGAGGAACCTGCCCAGCTCTTCCTCAGGCAGGACACAGAGGCAGGGGTTGTCTGAACACCTCTGAAACATCTGCTCTTGTCACATCACGAGTCCCCTTTGTCCCTCTTCAGTGCACAACGTTGTTCTGGAGGGTGGTCCTTGATGAGAGGAGGAGCATCTCCTCACGGATAGCAGGGTTTCCCTGATTTTGCCTGGTTTTCCCAAGTTCCAGCTAGTCCTGGGTCACCTCCCTGCTCTTCTGCTGCCCTCCCCATGTGCACACAGGGAGCCAGGGGTGAGCAGGGCTGTACCAGCGCTGTGCCGGGTGGGATGCCCAGAATGGCACTGCCCCCTTGGCTGCCAACCAGAGCAAAATCTGGGAACTGGATCCATCTCCAAAAGACTTTGATTTTTTTATTTGCCTTCTGCTTGATTTAGCTATTTTCCGAAACAATCCCAGCAGTGAAAAGCCTTTTCAGAACAGAACAGGAAGGTTTTTTCTCCTGAAAACACTGAAACAAGATGTTTTGATGCTGCCAGATCATTTTTGTTTGTTTCATTTCACAACAAAATTCCAGTGAAATGCAATCAATTTTGTGAAGTACTTTGATTTTGATGGGTCCATGCATGCTGGCTGAAATATTCTTCTGGCGATGTCCGTTTGGGAGGAGCGGGAGGAGAGGCAGAGCAGATGCCACACGGTGCGTTGCAGAACCGGAGATCTGGCACCCGTCTGACAAACAGCCCTCGGAAGTGTGGGAACATGGGCTGGGAGCATCCGGGGCTGGGAGGGACATGCTGAGGAAGAGGGAGAGCCATGGAAACCTGTCTGAGGACGGGTCCATGGAAACCACTGATGGCCTGGCTCTGGTACCTGCCTCTGGTGCTGACGTTCCAAGTGGCCTCACATAAATGTCTGTGGCCCAGTGACCTGTAAGAAGGCAGTAACAGAGTTAGCCCTTGGACTGCCACATTCACTGAGAATTTAGGCTTTTTAAGAGTTTTTTTCTTTTGCATTGTTATTTTGAACGCAGCCCTCATCTAGGTTGCGGGCTCTTTGCTCTGTGCAAAGCAATCAAGAAGAGTAATTGCCTGGACCTGTGAGTTTTTATTAAGACAGGCAATGGCAGGAGAATTTAAATGCAGATTCCAGCATCCTGCAGACACAAAAAGGAATCCAGGCTTTGCAAAGTCAAAGAGAAGCAGTTTTGTCCTCTTGGGAGCTACAAAATAGGTTGGGATGCCAAAAATAACCTGCTAATAGTTGTAGATGCTCGAGCTCTTTTACTGAGACATGAAAACTTGAGCTAGGTTTAATACAAGACACTTGTCTAGTGTCACTGTGACCTTCTGCAGATTTCCCACCCCAGCTCTAACCAAATTACAGATGAATCCATCCTGTCACTTCATCACTTTATTCTGGCTCTTGCACTGAGCGGGGCTCATGCTGCAAAGCTTCCTCAGTGAGATTCAGCCCATTTTTGTAACAGTTCTGTTTCCTCCATGAATTTAGTTGTGTAAAACCCTAGTTCCCAAGTAATTGGCCCATGTTGTAAGGGAATGGAGAGGAAATTGGGCTCCAGTTCTCAGAAACACCCAAATGAAATGGGAGCTTCTCACAGATTGTTTCGGGGCTTGGGATTGCTGCTTCTATTGATTTAGGGTCGGAGACCCATCTGGCTGAGGCTGCTTAACAGTTTCACACCTGCATGGACAGGGCAGCAAGCCATGACAAATTTCAGAGAGAAAATATTTGTCTCTCCTAAGAGAGTAATGGCCCAAGGATTTTTCTAAGGAAAATTATCTAAACACAAATCAAGCTGGCAAATTCCTCCTCTAGAGACCATTCCATTGGACACAGGGAACCCAGAGGAAAGCATTTGAGCAGCGGCCTTACCCTGGGGACATTTGAGTGCCTGTAGTGCTGGGGCTCAGGGTGCTGGAGTGAAGCAGGGAGTGCTCAACCTGGGTCTTGCAGCCAGTTCCAAGCCCAGCTCTTCTCACCTAGTGCCCAGCCCCGCCAGCAGCAGCCAAGCGTCCCAAAAGCCTCGTTCAGTCCCACCAGAGTTTGCCTGAGCCAAGCCAGGGTGGAACATCTGTGTGTCCCTCCCTCCCAGGACATCACTTTGGTCCTCAGCAGGAGGGTGATGCCTCCACAGCCCTGTCCTGGAGCACACACAAGACTTTCCTGTGCAAGCACAGTGAGCAGCCCTAAGCTCTCCATGGAAGTGGAGATTAGAGGCAGGAGGTGAAGGAAGGGGATGAGATGTGGAGGTTGCTCCTTCTCTTCCCCACGTTTCTCATTCCAGCTATTGCGTATTGCTCATGCTCCTTTCTTGTCTCAGGAGTGCCAGCCCCTGCTCTTGTGTTTCAGAGAAGCTGTGAGCTGGACAGAGGCAGGGTTTCAGCTGGGGATGGATGGCTTGGAGGAAAGATCAACAGTGTGACATTCAGGGTGGGAATGATCGTGTCTCCTGCTCCCTCTGCCCTTGATCCTGCAGCGTCTGAGTGGAGGTGAGAGGAGAGGCAGCAAAGGGCATCACTGGAACAAAGAGAGATAAACAAAGCATAATCTTTAAGGCAACAATTCATCATTTAAAGCCGAAGCAGAGAAACAATTTCCCAGCTAGCACAGCATTAAACAGATGGACTAAACCATTTCAGTGGCAAGCAGGTGGCTCAGGGCTCAGAAAACCCATCTGGCCATGGGCACAGGGTGATTATTCCGGATGGCTCAGGTGTTTCCAAGCCCTGATGGCCAAATCCCTTGCTGTAGCCACTGCTTTTATTTAGCCACTGATTTATTTGTTGGCACAAAGGGCCAGAGTGCCTACAGTAGTACAGCCCTTGCCTGAGGACCAGATGCTTTCCTGGTGCAGGATTTCCATTTGCAAGATCTCACATCAGGAGAGCAAACGTGAGCCACTCGTGCTGCCTTCACCACAGCCTCCTGCTGTTCATGGCTCTGCCCCGGCCCTGCCTCTGCCAGAGCTACTGTCTTGTTTCAGAGTCCAAGCACACAATAACTGCTGTAGTCTCCTGCTGATTTGCCTCATTTGCTTCAGGCAGAGCTCTTGCTTTGTCCAGGTTGTGTCAGAGGTGGCACAAAAGCTGGTGAGGAGAAGAGAAAGGCCCAGGAGGTGGTTAGAGCTGCAGTCTGGCACGTTCATGAATTTTCTGAAGCCAGAGAAAGGGCTGTGGAGCACTCTTGGGAAAAATCCCTGGGTGAGGTTTGGAGGAGCATAAGGGGTTCGCATTGCTCTGGGAGGTGCTGGGCTGGAGTCTGCTCTGCTCCACGGCTCCTGTGAGCAGCCCAGCTCCCCTTCATCACAGCCCAGCTGCTGTCAAGGCCCAGAGGGAGGTCAGGGCTGCAGGGAGAGGGAAGTGGCTCTGGGCGCATTGCCCTGGCTGTATCAGGATGTCTCCATCACAGGGGTACAACAGCTCCGGAGCCTTGTGACATCCAGTAAGCATGAAAGCATCTTTCCTTTCCTTTCCTCCTCCACCCAGGAGTTTCATGGGCAGGGGCTGGTCAGTGCTGGGGCAGCCTGTTCATCTGCTCAGAAACCCTGGTGAGGAGGAGGAGGAGAGCTTGGAGCTACCCAGAGGCAGCTGATGCTGCTGTAGCCGTTGGCAAGCTGTCACTCCAACACCTCCCTGTGCAGAGCTCTGACATCAGATGCCTCTGACAAGCTGCTGTCAGTCAAAAGCCTTTTCACAAACAGGGACGGTGACAGTTTGCAATGCAAACACCAGTCCTGGCCTGGATTCTTTCCCTTCTTTTCTTTTTTAAGCACACAGACTTAAATTTTAAATTGCTGGTACATTAATGGCCTCCTGAGCAAATGAACCTTCCCATGGTCTATAGAGTTGCGTCCTCTCCTCTGCCTATACCCTGCCCACTGCCACAGCCCTTGGGTCTAGCCCTGGCCCCAGAGAGCCTCCCAGCAGCAAGTGAGAGCCCAGAGCCTTGGCTGCATCAACACCACAAAGCTCTCAGCAGCCAGGAGTGGGAGATGACGGCCGGAACAAACCCCTCCATCTCCTGGGGCTGGTCATGCTGAGCAGGTGGCAGACATCCTGAAAAAACTCATTCCTCCCTTCCCTTCCCACTCATCTTTCTTCCCTTTCCTTGTCTCCCTTTCCTCCTTGCTGGAGGAAGCAAGGCTGGCCCCTGCTCTGGAGACCCTGGGTCCTCCAGTGTGAGGCTCTGGGAGAAGACAGAGATCACCAGGGTTAGGCAGCACAGGCAAGCTGGTACCCTTTTCTCCTCTATCCTGATCTGTGCTGGATCCCAGGAAGTGTAATATTTGCTTGAACATGTCAGTAAATCCCCCCTGTGCTACAGGAGGTCACCTTCCCTAATCTACAATGTCCAATTGCATAACTGAGATACTGAACAAATAGCTTAAAGTTAATCTTTGTTTTCTTCCGTCTCAAGCTTGGCAAATCAATTCCTGGGCAAGCTGAGCTTCAGCACAGGGCTGGGAACACACACTGGTCACATTAACCTCCAAAAGAGCAGAAAAAAGTGAGATAAATACACCAAGTGAAGTTTTAATGCCTATTGCAGGACCTCTCCCTGTCAAACATCACTCCAGGGATGGGGTTTTGATGCCTTCAGCAGAAGATCTGCAGCAGAGGCCAAGCCTTGCTGCTCACCATGGCTCTGCAGGTACAGGGGTGGGTCCAGGTGAGGACCTGTGGCAAAGGCAGGGGACGTTGCTCTGGATGTCAGCAGATGGGTGCAGTGTTGTGAGGCACCAGCTCTCATCCTTTCTGAAATCCTCCCACCCCATCCAGCACCATCAGGATCATGGCTCCCTCCCTGCAGATTAAAGGCAGCAGAGAAAGGCATGGGACAAGGGGTAGCAGTGCTTCAGCAGTGCTTGGAAGGTGTCCTGGTGGCAATGTGGGCGATGGGAGGCAGAGAGAGGGATTCAGTTCTCTCGTTTCCCTCCCCACTCATTTTTCTTTGGTTCATTAGTGACCTTTCATACAACAGCAGGGATATTAATAGGATGCTTCAGTTCCAAATGTCCCCATCTCCCCTCCCTGCTCCTCCTCTCTCACCACTTTCTGGCACTCTGACAGCTTCCTTCACTTTAATTAAAACAAATAACAAGCCTATACAGCTCATCAGGGTAAATCAAAAACTAAGCACACCAGCCATCTATTGCCTCAGTCACTGCGGATGGAGCAAAACCAGCTCTTTTCTCCCCACCAGAGAATTCCCCCTCTCCCTGCTGGAATAAGGATGTGCTGTTGCCCATCCTCAGCCAAACACCACAGCAGGTAGGAAATTCTGGGCTTCTGAGCACCCACTGGGTCCTGCCTGCTCTCCTGCCCTGTCCTGAGCTGCTCTGGCTGTCATCAAGCCCATGTCACGAGCTGTCACTCTTTTCTTCATGGCATGGATGTCATAGGTGCTTTGAACCCTGGTTAGTACTCCCCACTGCCTCCAGCACAGAGCAGGGCTCTGTCTACCCCAGCTCTGCAGCAATATCTCACTTATTGCCTCTGGCATCTATTTCCCAGGGTGAGGGAGGGATAAATAGTACCTGGCAGGCTGTGGTTTGCAGCTAAGCCCTTAAATGCAGCCTCCTGTTGAGCCCCTCTGCATCTAGGGCTGCAGCTCAGCCCTTGGAGAGGCAATCACAGCATGGGTCTCACTGCTGCTTACTGCTTGTCTCAGGCACCAAAATTCAGGAGCAAATTCTTGTTGCCTTCTCTTTTAGTAGAGAGTCTTAGCGTGAGCTCCCATCAGAGAGCAGGAGAGGGCCAGCGCTGAACTGTCTGGGGGCTCAGAACACTCTTGGGGATGGGAAATAATCCCACAAATGGATCCCAAGCAGCTGAGGTTTGCATGGGCACGCGTGTGGCAGGGAAGTATTTCCATGGCTCCAAACCTGGTGCCATGGAGGCAATGAGTGGCCAGCACGAGTTTCTGAGGCAAAGACAGCAGCAGCTGGGGGAGAAGGAGCATATACTCCTCTCTCCAGGGCTGCAAGGAAGCACAAAGTCTCTGCTCCTGGAAGCAGCCAAGGAGCAGGGGGCTGCTCCCCACCCCACAGAGCATCTTCTGTGCACGAATTAAAAGCGTCAGACTCAAATCTCCTAATTTGCCCTGAGTTTTTCTCTGTAATAGTATTCATAGTGGGGGCCATCTGGACTAGGTACTTTATTAGCTTAGAATAATTCATCTGCTTTGCTAATCTCATCCCATTTCATAGGGTTTGCTCCAGTTTCCTCGCGGTGCAGCCTAGGACAGGGCAACGCTGCTGCCCTTGCTGTCCTGGCTTATGGGTGTCCCATGGCCCAGGGACACACAATGGGGCAGCCACCTCCGTGCAGCTCCTGTCTGTCCAAATGTGGGCCCATAGCTTTCTCTAATGTCTTGACTCCTAGCAGGCAGTCGGAGGGGGCTAAATCCACTGGGGTTTCCCATTGGCAAGGTGCTGGGGACTGCAGTGGGTCCCTGCAGGCCCTCACAAAGCTTCCCCGACCCCTGGCAGGGGCAGAGCTTGACAGTCCCCAATGGCCCAGCTGTCCAGTGCCATGTCCCACACTGGGGGGCTTCCCCAGCCCCCCAGGAGCCCAGCAAGCAAGGCTACTCCTTGGTTATGGCAGCCACTGGCTGCCCCAAACCCTGGCCTTGTTGCAAAGCCATAATTGAGGCCTTATCAGCCTAAATGATTAAATTGCCCTCTATTGAGAGAAACCAATTTGCCAGCAAATTTTCTTCTGCTCAGCCTGTAGCACTAAGTGGTCTGGAGGCTGGTGCCACGCTTCCCGAGCGTGGATAGCTCTCATGGACATCATGTTCTCCTCTCCTCTCCTCTCCTCTCTCCTCTCCCCCATTCCCTCCGCTCTGCCGGAGAACTAGCAGGAACCACGTGAATGAGATCATCTGCTCTGAAATTACTCACACTGAATTAATCACCCAGAACGGCAGCAACCGCAGTGGGAGTGAGCCAGGGTCACTGGGGAAGGAGCTGGTGGCTCGGGGAGGGGGAAGCAGCCCTGCAGTGGGGATGGTGCTGCCCGGGCAAAGGTGCTGGAGGGAAGGGCCCTTGCTTTTCCTTGCCTGCTGCTGACCCAGGCCTTGTGCAAGGCATGTGCTGTGGCTGCAGTTGTGTGCAAAGCCCGTTGTGCCCAGCTGGGCACAATTTTCCCTCTTGGGAGGACATGGGGAGCAGGAGATGTGAGGGAGGTGAACAAGGTGGTCCGGTGCTGCATCCCTGTGGAGGTCGTATTGCAGTGATGGGTACATGGGAGCTAGTGCCAAGCCCACTGTGTCCTGGTGGAGAGCCTGGTGCAGCCTCGACAGGGCCATTTCCCAACAGGGCCATTTCACAACGGAGAGCCCCATCCAGCAGCTCCCCCGCACAGAGCCAGTGCTCTGCACAACAGGGTTAGGGGAAGCCTGGTAGAAGAGTGCAGCCACCAGAAAACATCAGATTACTTTGCTCTGTCACCGTAAACTAGAAGTGCTCATCCTACTGAGCATATCAGGCTTCTCTCTAATAAGAAGCCAGCCCTGAACTAGCTGAATATTTCCCTGCCCACTGCCTTCCTGGTGCCCGGGCAGACCATCAGGCAGCAGTCAGGGAGATGCTGGCCCTGGGAGGATGCTGCAGGCGAGCCCAGGAGTAGCAACCAGTGTTTGTGAAGCTGTTTGACAGAAAGGGGACTTTGCCTGGCTCTGTCTGTAGCAGCAGGTGCCCACAGGCATGGTGACAAGCAGGACAATGAGGGCACTTTCATAGCAGTATGTTGCTACACTACTCCTTGAATGATGTTTAATACATACGTCCGAGGTGCCTGAGGTGCTCTCAGCAGGTGCAGCTCCTGGTACCCACGTCGGGTCAGTGCTGCTGCCCCGGCTTTGCCTTGGCCTCTCCCAGTGGAAAGTGAAAAGGGGACCAGGCACAAGCTGGAATTGCTCAGACTGACCCAATTTAGGAAGCTATGTGAATCCCAGCAGGAATAAAGCAATTGCACTTGGCTGAAAAGGGCAAAGCATCAAACAGAGCTGGGGACAGTGACCCGTTAAAGATTGGCAGATGAGCCAGCAGCAGAGCAGTGAGAGGTGACAGGGAACAGACCATTCCTCCTGCCTCTGTGCCAGCCATGCCAGTGCCCGGCCCCAGCGGGATCTCGGCAGCCTGCACGGGAGCTGTGCCCGTGGGGAGGTGGCATGGCCCGGGCACAGGGACACAGGGACACAGCCCTCCTCCCAGCACCAGGCACACACCAGCCCTGGAGCTGCTCCTCAGCCAGCAGCTGGCCCAGCAGAGAGCATGAACAGCAGCAAACGCATCTTCAGCTGAGGCTGAAGTGTTTCTGGTGCCATGGATCTGACCCGCAAACACCTCAGTGTCTGCTCAGTATTTTGCTCCCTGTCCCAGACTGCTCCTTCCTTCTCCCAACTCCTGGCCTCTGTGGTTCGTTTAGTGATGTTTGATCTATGTCTGTGTTCTCCCAGCATAGACTGGCATTCCCAGGAGATAAAATGATGCTCCCATGCTTGAGTCCAGCCATAGGAGTGAGTTATTTCCCACAGAGGATTTCAAAGCACTTTGCATTTGTCACCCCACTTACAGAGCTGCACAGACAAACAGGTTTGTTAAACATCCTCCAGCAAGACAAGAACTCACACCTGGGAGACTGGCATGAAGGACAAGCTGCAGGGAGCTGCTGGACAGGGCTATGGGCCAGCACTGCTTGCATCAAGCCAGGGACACTTGGTTTTGCTTCCCCAAGTGTTTTTACAAATGGTGTGACACTACCTGTCACACAGCAGCAGAGGGATGCTGCGCTGTTGCTGGGGACAACTAGCTCCATTCAGCTCCAAGCTCAGCTCCTGGTCCTGGAGTCGGCTGCCGGCTGCATAAAGCCACCTAAATCTGAGACATCAAGAGGAAAGGCATTTGTCCCAGCTCCTGCCCTCTCCACTACAGTGATGATAATAACTCTAAATCAAACATTTGTCTTGCTTGGATATATCCATTGCACACCAAGACATAGAATCATAGAATGGTTTGGGTTGGAAGGGACCTTTAAAGGTCATCTAGCCCAACCCCCTGCAGGGAGCAGGGACATCTGCAACTAGAGCAGGTTGCTCAGAGCCCCAACCAGCCTGACCTGAATGTTTCCAGGGATGAGGCATTGACCACCTCTCTGGACAACCTAGGACAGTGTCTCCCCACCCTTGTTGTAAAGAACTTCTTCCTTCTCTCTAGTCTAAATCTCCCCTCTTTTAGTTTAAAATTATCACCCCTTGTCTTGTTGTAGCAGGCCCTGCTAAAAAGCCTGTCCCTGTCTTTCTTGTAGATCCTTTCAAGTACTGAAAGTCTACAATAGTCTGGAGACTTCTCCTCCTCTCTTCTAGAGGAGGTTTCTTTCCCCAGTGCATGTTTCTGTGGTGCATTAATACTGAGGTTGGGTCAAANGAGCAGGGACATCTGCAACTAGAGCAGGTTGCTCAGAGCCCCAACCAGCCTGACCTGAATGTTTCCAGGGATGAGGCATTGACCACCTCTCTGGACAACCTAGGACAGTGTCTCCCCACCCTTGTTGTAAAGAACTTCTTCCTTCTCTCTAGTCTAAATCTCCCCTCTTTTAGTTTAAAATTATCACCCCTTGTCTTGTTGTAGCAGGCCCTGCTAAAAAGCCTGTCCCTGTCTTTCTTGTAGATCCTTTCAAGTACTGAAAGTCTACAATAGTCTGGAGACTTCTCCTCCTCTCCTCTCCTCTCCTCTCCTCTCCTCTCTTCTAGAGGAGGTTTCTTTCCCCAGTGAATGTTTCTGTGGTGCATTAATACTGAGGTTGGGTCAAAGCAGGGGACGTGTGCTTCCCAGCGTGAGTACAGGCGGAAAGGGGGGTTCCCAGCAAGGGGTGTGTGTATGTGCTCAAGGCTGCTTTGGGTTTTTAGGAATACTAGGGAAATAAGATATTTTTTGCCTCCTTTTGGTGCTTTCTGGAGAATCACATGCCTTAATGAAATGCTCGTGTGTGAGCTTTTAAGTAGTCAGCAGCCCAGATAAGGTCCAAATCCATTTTGTTCATGTTTTGCCTGTTTCAGAGAAGCCAAACTATTTTGGGGGATTTATGCCCATCATTAAACCAAGCTCCTGTCCCAAAACAGCCATAATAAGGTATAGCTGAAAATATAAAGATTTAATAAAAACTTGTGCAGCAATTTGGCTCTTAATCCCAAACACAATCTCCCCCCTCAAGTAACTGCAGTCCCTGCAAGATTAAATTCTCCCTACATATTGTTTGTAAGTCTGATACCTTCTATCAAGCTTAGCTGGGTTTTAAGTTCTTAAATCATGGCTCTGTAATTGCACATCTTACTCAGTTTGTGATGCAAAGAGTTCCCAAGGAAGCTTTTGTAAAGATTTCTGTGGATCTGACAGGACTGTGGGACAGTTGTATGTATTTTGAAAGCCAGGCAGTGCGGGGAATGCAAGAGGCCAATGCTTTCTAAAAGCAAGAGAAGGCTGTGGCTCATCTTCTCATTTTACCACCGAGCAGCAGGTCCCGGAAAAATCAGGACATTTGCAAAGTGTTCTTGAATGGACGGCTTCACAAATGATGGGGAATCTGTTCCTCAGGCAGAAAGGACTTGGAGAAAGGTAGGAATAGTTCCCCTCGCCTTGCCCTGGGCTTCATTTTCTTCCAGTAATTAACAAAATCCCAGTTCACAATGGATAACTGAATAGATGTTTTAAGTGTGGGCTTTAAGGAGAAACAGGCAGTGATGAAAAGAGGCCTGAAACTCAGGAGACCTGGTGCAGTGCCAGATTGTCCCAGATGACCTCCAGCAAGTCCTTTGATCCTTATCCCCCCCTGGAGCTGTCCCTCTCCCCCGCTCTCTTCAGCCTGGACCACAGCCCCTCAGGAGACGCCTGCGCTCTGGATGATGCTCCACATCCAGCTGGAGCTGTGGAGCAAAGGAGACAGGGCTTGTGGGGTGGGATGCTCACACTGCCTTCTTTTATGGGCTTCCTCACACCAGGGATGCACAGTGCTCCCTTCCCTGGGGCTTAGTTTGCCTTCACCAGGGAGGGCAGCTGGTAGGAGAGGACGGCTGAAATCAGGGTTCAGTCTCCTTCATCTCCTGATACTTTATCCCAGTCCTCCCTTTCCTGGGTTCTCATGCAGGAGCCTTTTCCTTCCTCTGAGGGCTGTTTCAGGATACAGAAGCACATTGCTGGGGCTTCAGACAGAGGCATAGGGATGGGAAATTATTGTAAGAGAAGCCTTGTGGGTGAAGCTCAATCCTAATTCCCTGTTTGGAGCAGGAAGTTTTGTCTTCATCAGGGAGAAGGTGCCTGTAACATGGGCTCTTCTCAAAGCAGCTGCTGTGGAGCAGTGAGAAAACACAGCCTCAGCACAGAGAAAATAACCCTCGGCTTTACTGCACTTTGCCTGGACAAAAGCAGGATCCTGCAAAGGAACAGTCACTGGGAAGGACCAGCTACGTTGGCTGTGTCCATCCAAAGCTCTCCAAAACACCTGCTTCTCTGGGGCTTGCTGGAGAAATGCCCTGAGAACCATGCCACTGCAACAGGCTGCGTCTCTCTGCATCTCGCTCACTCAGCAGAACGTCACAGCCTGGTTATATTTAAGTCCTATCATTGTCGTAACCTCCCATGCGATCTGCCTGGGCAGTGTCATAATTAATAGTGCCCTTGCTCAGAGTACAAGTGGAACATGTGATGGCTCAGCTAGCTATAAATCACGACAGAGTTTCCATCTGGTCCAGCATCTATTTATACCTCACCAGCCCCAATTAACTTTGAAACTTGGGGCTGGTGGTTAAGGAGAAAAATTGTTCTTGAAAAGTGTGATGGGATATGCAGCACTGTGGATGGGAAGGAGGAGATGGTGGCGGTTGCTCACTTCTCACAGAGGGAACTGCATAGCCCTGTGCTCCAGAGGACACCAGACACAGCTCCCGAGACCAGGTTGGCCTTTGCATCAGTTCAACACCAGTTGTGGCATCCCAAGGGAGACACAGAAGTTCAGGGCTTATAGTAAGTCCTGGATCCCAACACACATCCCCTAAAGCCAGCTGGTTGCCCACCTGCCCTGGGCACTGCCAGCCATGGCTCTGGTCCCTTGTCTCAGCCAAAGTCAGTGGCTCCACTGGGCCAAGGAGGTTGTAGATTAGGTCCAGCAGCACCAAAGCAGAATGAGCTCTTTGGAAAAGCATCTGTGGGTGGTGGGACCAGGCTCTGTGGGTTGAGGGTCTCCTCCATGAAGAAGCCTGGTCCATCAGGCAGATTGCACTTCACTGTCAGTCATATCAGGTCCCCACGATGCCTGTGGGTGCTTCTAGATCCAACTCCTCAGCCATATAACTACCTTAATCTGAGAAAGTTCCTCAGCAGAGGCTCCAGCACTGCCTCCCTCAGAAAGCACAAAGGTTTCCTCCTAGTTTAGGGGCCTGCAGTGCTACTTGCCTGACGCACACATCAGCCCAGCATCAAGCCCACGTCCAACAGCTATTGAGTTAAAGAGCACAGCCTGACCTGGTGCTTGACAGCCCTGAAGCATCTGGAGAACAGTGAATTCAGCAGGTTCCATCCTGCTCTGAGGAAGATCATAGAGGTGAGGCTGAAACTGCTGTGGATCAGTCTCTGCAACCACCTCAGCCCTTGGCTCTGTTTTCCAATGCTGCTCCTGTGACAGTGGGTTCTTACCACCAGCTGAAGGCTACAGCTCCCAGCTCTGTCCCTGAGTATTTTCTGGTGCATTGCTTCAGCCCATCTACATCTTCCTTACCAGGTTTTGGGGCTGGTTTGGGCTCAAGTCCTTGTGTGCCATTCCAGCAGTGTTCAGGTACAGCTGAACACATTCTTGAGACTGGGATGGGGTATAAATGTCCCAATGCAAAGAGGCCAGTGGAGCTCCTGTGGATTCCAACATGAGGGTCTATGGCTGGGTCACAGCTGTGAGGGTTGGTATGAGGAGTACCTGGACCATAGCATCCCCTGCGCATATCAAGAGCTCCATGGGGCAGCAGAGTTGCTGGGGAAGACAGGGTGCAGAAGGCATGCTGGAGACCACGTCTCCCTCTCCACCCATGCTGAATCAAAGCCCCAGCTCGGGGAACAGTACAGAAATTCTGGGCTGTTGTCTTCCTAAGAAAGAGTGAAATTCTGTTCCTGGCTCTTTGGTACCCACCTCCTGCCTCCCTCTCTCCCTCCCTCCTTCCCTCCCTCTCTCTCTCCCTCCCTCTTTCAGCTCTTTTGCTCTTGCAGCAGTATCACCCCTGGAGTCCTGGCTGGCTCCCAGCTCAGGTAATTACACGCTGTCTTCTGGTATTTGCACAGGATATTTGTTCTCCTGGATTTCCTGCCCTGCCCACCTGCGCAGGTCTGCGGGCAGCCTGTCACCCCGAGTGAGCACGTTTCCCTGGCAAAGGCAGTCACCCAGCGTGGCCAGCTCCAGCACTAAGTGGGCATTTTGTAAACATGGGATTATGTAGATGCCTTCCCCTGGAAGCCCAGGTGGGCTGTAGGACCTCCCGGGCTGGACACTGTGCCCTGTAGAGGTGTGCAGCTGCCACGCTATCCCTATCCTCACCTCAGTAAGGCCCCATTTAGCCTGGATTATTTGCTGAGAAAGCTCCTGGCCTCCCAGGTCCCTCTTTAAAAGGGTTCACACCATGTGTTTGTGGCTCACACCATGCCACCTCTTCCTGTTTGCTAGAAACTTTCTCTTCTGTTTAGGTTAACTGTTGACAGAAGCGATCTCCAGCACTTACAGCACATACCTGGCAGGAGGGTAGAAGAAACAGAGTCAATGTATATCTGCCCTGCTTTCAAACCCACCAGGAGATGATGAAGAGAGCAGTAACATTGATTCCTTTGCCTGCTCCCCAGGAGCTCTGCTGTAGCCAGAGCTGGAGATCCTCCACCTGCCTCTGGCCTTGTTTCCAGCAGGCTCTGGGCGCGGGTGGATCGCCGCCTGCTCCCCTCCACTGAGAACAAGCTCTAGGGAGGAGAAAGTCCTACTTTCTAGCAGATCAGATCTATTCTTGTGCTTTACTGGCCTCCCTATAAAGGAACCTCACGGAAAGTTGGCAACAAATTGCTTTCTTCTTCAGGGTTTCTAGAGCGGGGATGTCTCATTAGCTACAGGCTTGCAGCACTGCGGGGAGAATAAAGTTCTTGGAGAAAAAGTGGAGCATGGTCCTGTTTCCTGAGGGTGGAGGGGGAGAGCTCTGGATGGTGGAACTCAACCCTGCGCTGCAAGAAGCCACCTTTGCCTGACCGCAGCTACCTGACTGCTGCAGGGCCTGCTAAGCTCACCCGCACCTCGAGCAGGAAGGAATCAATTTTGCTGGCAAGGCTGGATTTGACATTCCAGCCTCTTGCTAAGAAGAGTCCTGGGGCTCGATGCCTCCTGCTTTGTGGTGTGCACACAAAGCAATGCAATGTATTATCAGCCTCGTGCAGCTGCAGTTGAGTCCTTGTTTGCAGAGGGTCAGGCAAGGGGCAATCTTAGAGCTGCCAGCTCCTGTCCAGCTCCTGCTGACTGCAGCACGGCTCCAGGCTTTGCCGGAGCCATCACGGTGCTGTTGGGCTGCAGCTGATTACTATAAAACATCAGAGGGTAAGAGCTCCATGGTAAAGCCACATTTCCCTTCCTGGGAAGGAACTCACGAGTAAGCATTTTGTAAGATTGGCATTCTTTTTTTTGCAAAGCCACTGAATTTGGGCTGGGTGGTAGAGAGGTGCCAAGCAGCCTGGGAATCAAGAAAGGTGCCTGGCTCAGGTTTGCTCTGTGTGCAGCACTGATAACTCAGAGCAACTTCTCTCCGCTGCCGGTCTCGGCTTCCTGAGAGATGGGAGTGCTCCAAGAGGGTGATTAGACTGGGCTGTTTTCTCACTGAGTTCTCACAAGGCTTCCTTGTCCTGGTACTCACAGACTCCACTGGCTCACGGTGCTCAGGACTGCTTGGAGATATTCTTATCCCAAGGGCTGAGCCCTGGGGCAGGCAGAGCAGATGGTTGTCTCCAACAGCAAGAATCCTGGGAGGGGAGAGAGTGGGGGAGAGTAGAATCTGGGACACCCTTAGTGTTCATCAATAATGGTTGTTCCTTCTTAAAATGGCAAATTCCTCTAGCTCTGGGGGAGTTCTACTGGGCAGGAAAGAAGGCAATAGACCATATGTTGGAGACTGGCCCTACAGAAAACAAACAGCAACTCAAGTTTTCTTGTACACCCCACGGGAGGGAGCAGTGTGTATGTCCTGGCCGTGTTGGGGAGAGAAGGCAGACCCAGTCCTGTGGCATCTCATGGGACAACCAGGGGTGTCTGGGCTGCAGAAGATGAGCAAGGTCAGCAGAGGAATCAGCAGTTTGACAGAGCCCTTGCTGGCAGGAGGGTCATGCTCCAAACCTGCTCGAGCTAAGCAAGATGTGAGGGGTCACACATACATGTGCTCCACCACACCAAGACAGCATGGAGTTAATCATGTCACTGTGAGCCCAAGCACAGCCCTGGCTGCCTCCCTCTCTTTGGGGAGGTTTCTTCAAACCCTTGGCAGTTAGAAAGTGATAGAAGATTAAGCCATTTTGCCCCACAGAGATGGTGATTGCATGAACACTGTGCTGGGCAGACTGAGCAGCCCTGGGCTTCAACCCCAGGAGATGCTCGGGTGCCAGGCATGCAGGGAGCTGTGCAGAGCTCACGGGTACCCTGCGTGGGGGGCACTTGTTACCGGCCTCCTTCTCTGCGGAGCTAATTTGCAGCCTTGCTTTGCAGAGCAGCTCCGCACTCAGGCTGGGGACGGCTGGTGGCAGATGGTGTGCGTGTGGTGGCGAGGCAGTGCCACGTCACAGGCTCTCTGAGACATTTGGCCAGGCTTCCTGACAGCCGCGTCCCACCACCCAGGAGTTCGGCTTTCTGGCAAAGCCAGCTCCCTACTTCTGAGGAAGGCTCTTCTCCCTGTCACTGGGCAGAGCCGCCATCAAACGCTTCATCTTTGCTTCCTTGCAGGCAAGAGGCTCGTTGGGCTGTGGGGCTGCCTCTGCCCAGGACCCACAGCCACACAACCGAACGGGGAGCGATGGTTCCCTGACAGTCTGCACCACTGCTGCATCACCTGAAGGGTACTGTGTGTTCCCTCTGGTGAGGAGTATCTTATTCCCATGCTTTTAGATAAAACCCAGCGCAAGCAAGGCAGAACTGATAGTAGGTATGACAAATAATGATGATCATGGGAATGGTGGCATCAAAGCTTCTTCAGGGTTTCTTCTGATTTCTTCCAATATTTAGATAAATATGCAGAGAAGATCACAGAGCTATGGCCACATAAAGAAGCATCAAAGGAACATATTACAAAGGATCATAACACCAGTCCTCTGAAGTCTGGAGGAGTATAAGAGCCTGGGCTGTCTGAGCTCACCTGCTCAAGAGCCCACATTGCCCTTTGGCTGCCTTTTGGCTATAAGATCTGTGCAGCTGTGCAGCTGCAGCACAAACTTGTCACAGCTGGGCTTTTGGGTGCGGCTCCCAGGACACTGTCCTGATCTATTACGCTCCTTGCTTGTGTTAATGCCATTGACTGCAGGGCTACACGTGCCCACGGGAGGTTCCTAGGCACTCTGAGGAGGCTGTCATGTCTTGCCATGCCTAGATGGATGCTTGGCTGCCTTCCTGCCTACCACAAGTCTTCCTCAGCACTGAGGTGCAAAACAACAGCTTTGTCAGATGCACGTGGTTTGCTAATGCTGCCACGGGGCCTGTTTTGTGGCTCCTATGGTCACAGACAAGCTGCAGAAGACCCAAACTGCAGCCTGCCTCCTGCTTTTAGATAGTGTTACAGCATCCAGGTAAAAGCCTGTGCCTGGCAGCCCTGGCTATTGACAGCTCTTTCACCAGCACCCTGGGAAGGCTTTATCCCTCTGTCTGCTGCTTTGGCTGCAGAAATGAGCCCTCCCTGCACTTCCATTAGACTAAAGGAGAGGACCATCTGATACTTGGGCCCACTCACAGTTCAGGCTCGAACAGCCAGAGATGCAAGTGACAGGATGTGATTGAGTCCATTTCACAGGCGGGACTGGAAATGGTCCCCTCACAGTGGTGCAGATTTGCCTCTATTCTTACTCAAAGGTCATTAAATTAAGATTTCATGAGATCCCATACTGTTATAAATGTTGCTGAGCTCATTTCCCTCACTGGGCAGTGATTTATCTCACAGCCCTGATAAAATGACTAAGCTAGAAAAGGTCACTTGGTGTCACTGAGTTGTAAGTAAGGTAGAAGGAACGGGCGAAGAACACGATGGATTTTCCTACCAAAGGAAGGAAATAGATGGCTTCTTCCTGATATTCTCATTAGTTCCCTCTCATTCATCCTCAAGACCTGCCAAGCCCAAATTACACCCTCCATTCTGCATCAGAATGGGGAGATGCCTCTGTGCAACCTTTCTGCCTCCAAAATGGCTTTAGACACCCATTTCTATCTCACTGCTTAGTAGCTGATGTATTCAAGGGGAGGGAAGCAAGAGATCAAAGTACTTCAAGAACCTTATACTATCACATCCAGCCTTGTTTCCTGACAATTTTATACCTTCTGGCAGGGATGGCTTGGAGGGGGCAAGTGGCAGCACCATGGTACTGGGACACAATCCCTTCTCCCTCCTCACCCATCAGTGCAGTGGGTCACTTACAAAAAATGATGTCCTGCATTCATTTACCTTCCTTTCTGTCTGTGAGTAGGTTGCAGACTCCTCTACTTTCACAGAATCTAATCAAGAATATGTTTTTTTATTCTTGAATCCTTACTCCCAGGAATGAATGCCAAAACATTAGCTTTGTTGCTTAGTTGTGGCTGATCATGAATCACATTAAATTGTTTCTGTTCCCTTATTGGACATGCTGACTGGTGCCTGGTATGTGTTATTGAATTACTGCTCTGACAGAGAAGAAATGGCAACTGAGTGGCAAGTGAGTTCAGAAGATTCAGGAAAGATGCAGGCTGGGGTATGTGACAGGACCACAGCCTTCTTGGTTTCCCTAATAAAACCAAGTGTAGGAGTGTACTTAGAGCAGGATGCAGGGCAGTGCGGTTCTGAGGCTTTTTTCCCAGGGTTCTGAGCACCCCAAAATCCCAACTGTGGGATTTTGCCCCAGGGCACGTGTGCAGCTCGTCTGGCAGAGCTCAGAAAGGAAGGACCTGCTCTGCTCACTCAGTACTGACACACTGTCCATGTCTAGCCAAGCCAGTTTGCTTGGGTTGAATCAGATGTATCGTGCAATGACATAGCCCATGTGCAGGAGAAGGTGGAGAAGAGAAACATGGGAGCCCTAATGCAGTGCTCCAGCAGAGCAGAGATATGGTTGATCATCATAAAGATTGTTTAGAGGAGATCTAGCCAAGAATGAGAGGTGAAGAAGAGGTTAAATGTGGATTGAAGGAGGCCCTGAGGGGATCAGGATGTTGGAAAGGTGTTTGTTTCTAAAACATTTCTGTATGGAAGGACCACCAGCCATGCTGGAGCCATGTTCTGTTTCTTTTCTCTTAGAGAGCTGCTCACAGCTTTCTCCTGGGTTGAACACAGAACCACAAAACCTTCTGAATATTACAGCAAAGCAATTGAATGAAGGCAGAACCAGCGGGCACGGAACAGTGTGTGTGTGCATAGAGACTTGCATCATCGCAGTTGCTGAGAAGAGCCACTAAACCACAAATGAGGAACAGGGAAAGAAAAACAACTTGACATTGCACCTTTATATGACCCACCACAGGCAGATCACGTGGTTACACCAGCTTGACAAGAGAAGAAGTACTTGTCTTCCTTCTGCTCTTCCATATCCTTATACCGAGGAGCTTATTAATGCTGAAGTTTTGGCTTTCCCATCTCACTGTGCTTTCCTGTTGTAGTGGTGTTGCTGTACCCCGGGTTGAGGTAATGATAATGAAGCAAGACCAACTTTGGGATTGTCCTGGTTTCTCTGGGACAGATCCACAGGCCTGCCATGGTCTGCAGGCACTTTGGAGTCAGCCAGGACAGCTGACCTGAGTTGACTACAGGTGTTTCCCTGACCACAAATGTCACACCCAGTATAAAGGGAGAAGCTTGCTGAGGATGGGGGCTGCTCCTGCTCGGGTTATTCCTGTCTTGGCTTGTCTTCTTTCTCCAGAGAACTTACCACCCTGTTCCTAAGGGCTGCCTGCTTGTGTGTTGTGACTGTCAAACATTTGCTGGGCTGAGTATAACATTATTTACTTTATACTTGTGTTAATATTAATGTTAGTGTGTCTGTTTAATGAAATTTGCTTTCATTTCAACCTGTGGGTCTCCTCTCCTTTTCCCAGTTCCCCTTCTCTATTGGGGAGGAATCATTGTGTGGTGGAGCAACTGCTCTAGTTTAGCTCCAGACATAGGCTAAATGTAGACAGAGACGTAGAAGCTCTTCAGATACACTTGTCTAGATTCCTTATTTCCTCACACCATCACAGCTACAATACCACAAGGCCTAAAGAAGGGAATATGTGCTGGAAAGCTCAGCTCTGTTTTCCAGTCAGACCAGCTAGTCTGCTAAATGCTGTTGTCCCTCCTGCCCAGCTGAGCTCCCCTCTCCCCTGGCTCAGCTGGTGGGTGCAGGTCTGGGACATCTAGTGGCTGGTGACACTGGTGGCTCCAGGGCTCACGGCAGCATTGCAATGCTGCCTGCAAGAAGTCTGGCAGAAAACAGCTTTAAAGCAAAAAGACATTCTCTGTCTCAGTTCCTGGGGCTACAACTACAGATGACTTCATTCCCTGGTACACTTATGCTTTCAGAATGTTTAGGTAGGTATTTATGATGGGTTTGTTATCCCTTTGCACCTCAAACTCGCCCAGCTTGGGGAGCCATCTTCTGCTATTTTCATTTCATCGTTTCTTTACCACAGTTGCTTCTTTATTAAGGGCTTTTTGTGTTCCAAGGCAGCTGGCATTAACATAGAGAATTAGATAATGTTTTGGCAGTCCGAGGGTAGACGTGTTAACGCGTTCCATGGACCATCCTGGCCTCTGCCTGGTCTGTGAGTGTTCAATAAATGAATCAGGCCTGAAGTAAAGATGTTTTGTAGAACAAGGCAGATCTTTAGCATGAATAGGGAAGTCTCAGCTGGGATTTTCAGGAAAGCCTCAGACTGTTATGGGCCCCAGTCCTTATTCCTGCAGGACTCACTTGAGGCAAGAATTTAAAGGAGTGAAAGAGAAGCAACACTCCTTGGGTTTTCCTGACACTGGGGAGTCTCAGATCAGCTGTAGCATCCTGCCTATAGATCTGGCAACAGTTTGTGGCTTTCTGGGAATTTGAGAAAAAGTTCAGCTTTGTCTTCTCTTGAGCCTTCAGTGCAGCCTATTGTTTTTCACCCCGGCAATACTTGTTAACCCTGGGCAGAGGGAAAAGTGGGTCTCAGCCGAGGGAATGCCAGGCTACCAAGAGAAGTGATACAGCACTGGAAAGAGCTACGTAACTTGGCACTCTTCTGATTTCATGTTTGTCTGCACTGCTCTGCAGAGGTGACCTGAGGCACAGCTGAAAGCCCAGCAGGTGACCCCCAGCAGCCCCACCTGCTCATACCCATGCTGAAGCCTTTGGGTGGCCAGCTGGTATCTCCTGCAGTGCATCCAGGCCTGCAGTGTCAAACTGATGGTGTATTAAACTCCTGATGTCCCATGTTCTCCATAGTACGCTCTCTGATGGGTTAGGGTTTTTTCCTCTTCTTTTCAGTTTACCCTGATTTTTGCCTAGGAATCCTGCTGAGAAAACCCAGGTTGGCCACAATCAGCCCACTGACTTTCTTCCTGCTCCCCTGGGAAGTAGGACTAACCCACACTGTTGGGTGAAGGGCACCCATGATATTAAAGGGTTCATTAAAAGGTGGGTGTCAAAGATGACTCATTTGGAGAGTTTCTCCTGGCATCAAAGGGCAGCTTAAACTCTTTCTTAGAGAGCACAAGTGAATCTGCTCAAAGCTGACTTGCACAGAAGACAAACCTCAGCCCACCTCAACTGTCTGCTGTTGCTGGCATCAAGAGGTCACCATGAAGAAACTTTCTGGTCCCAGTGTTCTTCATTTGTGCCTGGGATAAAAATATGGTCTGTGCTTGGAAGTCACACCCTGGTTTCCAAGTGCTTGCCAATAGATAAGCCTCGAAGCTGAAGTGAATCTTGGGTTTGGATTCTCTTTTTTTGTTTTGCCAGCTCAGGCTGTGTTAGTGTGGCAGGGAGATGACATTTTGTTTTGTAAATACCCACAGACAGAACTTGAGATTTCCCTGAAAGGCTTTCCAGCTTTGTGACTAGATCAAATACAGTGTAAAATAATATTAAATGTAGTAACATATTGAATTTAGTTACTGAAATTTCAGAAGGATCAGCGTGATGAAATGTCCTTAGTTTGCCCTTGGGAGAAATGGTACCTTCACTACAACAAAACAGCTTTTTCATATGGAAATAGCAGGTGGCAGGAGTAAAAACAGATTTTCATTTTCAGAGAAACAGACGGAAGAATTCCAAGAAAAGTGGAATAGCAGAGATAGGTTGGAGTGATTCAGTTTTATTCACACAAATCTTCTACTTTTGCCATGATGGACGTGAGAGGAGGTGTCACCCCATACCCTCTGTATTTCAGTCCAGTCAGTATACATCAAATATGAGAGTCTGCTGTAAGGACCAGAGTCTAAATATAGATTAGAATAGTAAATTGGTTTATTTGGGAAAGCTCTAGAAAGCCTATCCCAGAGATGCACACGGAACTTCTGGAGAGAAAAAGCAATTAAGAGCATTGAATATATGAAATAATCCTTAGTGCCAGTGTCAGACAAAACTGAACTCACAGTTCTTGGTGCTCTGATTTATTAATCCTTTTATCGGGCCTCTGCCATCCCCTGAATTATTTTCCAGCTCCAACTGCTGGTGAGCATTTCCTTGGGAGCTGTGGACTGTTAAACCGCTAATGATCTAGTGGTAGGTGCTTATTAGAAAAAGACACCTCGAACCACAAACTAGAATAAAGAGCAGAAATCCAGTTGGAGATGTGCTGCTTGAGAGCTCTCGCCCAGGCTTCCCTGGGAAAAGTGACATTTTTGAGTCATTTGTGTGGGGAGGCAGAGAGATGGTAATCTCCTCTTCTGCAGTTGATTCATCATGCACTGGAATTTGAGGTTTGGGGCAGAAATGGAAGGAAGGAACTTGTCCTATTTAGGAGCAGATATGCTCCACCCTATGCTGTAAATTCTTTTTTGAAAGTCAGAGTTTGCACAGGATGAAGGCTAAATATTTCATGTATTTTTTTTCTAATTATAAGGAAACTCTTCAGAGCTCCAGGCAGCTTGTGTAGTTCTTTAAGCTTCAGATTTTTAGGTCTTCAGATAGTTCCTATTTCAAAGGAGCAAAGCAAACACCAAAAACCCAGGCTGGACTTTTGAAGTATGGTCTGAAACAGATACATACTGCTGTGAGAGAAGCTGCCTTTCCCCAGAGATGTTCAGAGAAAGCATCATGCCAGGCTCCCCTAGGCTTTATACCAAAGAAGGAGCTCCACCACTCTGTCTGTTAGGCAGAAGTTTCTCCCATATTTTCCATAAGGGGCCCAGATTTGTCCAAGTTGATCTCACCAAGCCCCAAAGGGATCCATCCTCCTGCCAAATGGCAGTTTCTCCTTTGGCTACATTTCCCCATGAAGAAGTCCAGCTGACCTGCACCCTCTGAGGAGCAAAATGTTACCAGACCTAACTCTGATTACAACATGGAGTTCTATTCATTTCACAGCTACTTTTCTAGCAGAAATCACTTCAAAGGCACCTGAAAGATAGCTGGTTGGGAGCCTCAGGCAGCCAAGCCTTGGAACTGACCCTGGTTTGGAAGATCAGCACAGCAGACTGGTATTAAATACCAAGAGAGAAAAAGAATGAGAAATCAGGAAATGGAATAGTATTGGTATTTCCTCAAGATCAGAGTTTCCTATAAAATGAATGCTTGCCATGCAATTTCAAAATATCAAGATACTTGCCTTTCTTTAGGGCTTGTCAGAAACAGCTAATAAAGTCCAGGGTTTGGGAAGGTAGCTCTTCAAACCTCTCTTTGGCTGCTTTGAGACTGGGTTTCCTTAAGGCTGTTGGGTTGGCAGCTTTACTGGGCTTGCTGTGTGTCCCTGGGCTGGAATTAGTTCTAGGCATTACCTGGCATCAGATGTATCTGACAGCTCCACAGGTCTCAATGGCTACAGAATTTACAGCAATAGATTTGTTTTCACTTCTGCTTGTTTTTTGCACTGCCAGTATTTATGAGCCCAACATAAATTACCTGACTTGAATTCATGACCCAGAGTTCAGTGCATTTCCCCAGAAATAGCATTCTCTGTTTGGGACACTGCTGCCAAAGCTGCATTCCTGGAGCTGAATTCCTATCCCATCCAAGACGTTTGTTCTACCCTTATTTCCCATCATACTATTTTATACTATTTAGGTCACTCATATTTTCATGCTCCCACAGTTACTTCTTATATATTGCTTTGCTGCCTTGCAATTATGCTCTTAACTGTATTCTCTAAAGTCACCTTCAGACCTTGAAACACCTTCACATTAAAATAGCCATTTGACTTCAGTCCAAATTGTGTTTAATAGAAAAGCTGTGCTAAAGCACTTACATTCCTTGGACAGAAGGAAGAACTGAAAGATGCCCAAACAAAGTATTATTTAGTCTAGCATTTAGCTGGCAGGGACCATGAGGAAAACCTGCTGCTCTTTGCTTTAAATGTTGCTTTAATTAAAGTTAGCAATAATACTAATATTAATTCTGCCCTATGCAAGATGCTTATCCCTGCTCCCAGTTTGGCTGTAGATTTAACTCCAACTAACCCAGTCATAGAATCATAGAATTGCTCAGGCTGGAAAAGACCTTCACAATCATCGAGTCCAACCTCACTACCCTAACTCTAACAACCCCCTGCTAAACCATGTCTCCAAGCACCACATCCAGATGAATTTTAAACACAGCTGTCTGTAATGTCACAAACAGCTCATGCACAGAGAAAACACAAGACAGATGTAGAAATTGTCCCCTTGGGGCATTTTTTATTTCCTACTGCAGAAGTATTTATGAACAAAATACTGTTTTTCATTTGTGTGTTTCGTGTTGCTTCCTTACAAGCCTCCTTCTTATCTCCACCATGTACAGTTCAGAGCAGCACCATGACCAGCACTGATGGATGATGAAACTCTTAATAACTGACCAGGCTTCTGCTGTCCACCCCAGCAGGGCAGCCGTGACAGCTGCCAGAAATCACTGTGCTAATCCCAGTTGGGATCCATCACCTAACACATTATGTAGTGACCCATGAGATCCATCTCCAGAGCACCTGGAACATCCAGGCTGTAGCCTCTCATGTATGGAGCAGAAGATAGGGAAAATGTGTGGTAGAAGAATAAAAAAAAAATAAATATATAGTTGGTAGGTAACGACTGCATTTTGTGTGTTTTTTCTACAGCATGCAAATGTCACACCTTCCCTCTTCATTCCGAGAACGCCTGCTGGGCTGCGGGGCCAGTGATCGTGCAGTGCCACCAACCGTTCGCTCCTGGTATCCACATCTCAGACCTATTGCTGTCAACAGAAATGGCCGAGAAAAACTTACAACTGAGCAACTCGTCAAGATTTTATTTATGAATAAAAGTTTATAAATTTAAAGACAATATTTTGCTACAAATGTCAGGTTCGCGTTTCCTGTGCAAGAACCCGGTTACCTGAGGGCTGGTCCCTCGATGCTGAGAGCAGCAAATGAAGCAGCTCAAGCGCTTGTGCCATCTGCTGGGGACAACTCAGTTCAGGGCTGCTGCTCGCACAGGGAGCAGACCCACCCTCCCAGATCTGCAACAGGCCATCTTGGACAATGAGGCTGTTCTGCTCCTTTTAACCGCCATTGATGCCAAGTGAACTTAACGCTAAAGAAGCATTTTGAAGACTGAAATCCCCTCTCTGCAGTGAAAGCAGGTGCAAAAGGCAGGAACACAATGTCCCTGTGTGCCTCAGCTGCCTGCAGAGAGGCTGCTTCTAGAGGAGCTCAGGTCCCACAGTTCTTGTAACGAACCTCTCCCCTAGTGAGAGGACTCCATCTCTGCCCTGGGCTCTCGGGGCTGAGTCCTGTGCTTTCCTGCTTTGTGGATTTACTGTGTGCCTGCCTGCAACTCACTGTGAGCACCCCAAGTGTGCACCCAGTGCAGCCCTTCTGTCCTCCCAAGCAGTGACAGGTTAACATTGACCTGCTAAAGCCAAACCCCTTTTGTCCTTCTTCATGCTTATTTACCTAGAACACCTCTCTGGGAAAACACAGAGCAGGGGGTTCTCCACCAGGGAACCAGGCGGGCTGGTCTCTATGTGGTCTTGTTTATCCATGGATCAAGCCCATCCCTGAGTTAAAGGCTGTTCTTTCAGCAAGCTTTGGATCTCCTGTCTCAGCTGCTTTGAGCCACCTCTAGCTGCACTCTTTCCTCTGAAAGGTGACACTTGGAAAGACTTGCTGCTGTTGCAACATGTTTCAGAGATGAGGTTTGGTGTTAGTTTCACCCTTCTGTGCCTGGAGAAATGGGAGGATATGTTGCTCATCTCTTCCAAACCTGGCAGACAAGGGCTGGAAAGACCCCAGGGTAAGAAGAGCTCAAGGCGGAATGAACTGTATTGTTAGCACAGTTGTCTCAGTGGCCTCTGTACACAGAGGGTGGTATTGTCACCTCTGTGACTACAGGGTGCTGAGCTGCTCCACCTGGACACTGCGATGGAGAATGTACGGCCCAAAAATACCAGCTGAGAAGCCCTTTCGAGGTGATGATGGGGATCTGGATAAACTGGAGGAGCAGCATGGAGGGAGATGGGTGCTCCTTGCTGGAAGTAGGAAGCACGAGCTGTGACAACACGGGCAGGGCAGTGATGAGCTAGAGCAGGCCACAAGGTGAGAAGGTTGAGGGGAGTACAGCAGGTGACTAAACAAAGAGATGTTGACAGTGCATTTCTACAAACCAAGTATTATATGTGCATGTGGGTGAAAGGAGTTGTGAATTCAAATAGTTCTACCATGAATCAGCAACCCCAAGGCCTCAGCAAGAACACTGGGAACATCTCAGACAAAAACCAGAAGAATGGACTATGGAGAAGATCATGGGAAAGAACAAGTTTTGCCAGAAAAGAAAAAAAAAAAAATATATAGAGAGAGATGACAATAACTGATCTAACTGAAACAGTGTTTGCGGCTTAAGATAACTCACGGGTGCCAAGCTATTTTCCTCCTGACTTTCCAAAGTAATTAACCTTTGGACCAAGACTAAGCAGGAAACTAATGAAGTCCTTCCATCACTGAAAAGGAATCTGGCAGTGGCTTTGACAGGACCAGGGTTGTATCTGAAAGTATAAGAGAAAACTGGGCTCCAGGATGCTATAATTGAACGGGGCGCCTTTCAGCCCCAGTAATAATGCTCTGACAAGTGGTGCTGCTATAAACTTGAGACTTCAGAGCAGGGGGGGTGTGTATGTGTGTTCAGTCACTCCTTAACCAAAAGGATTACATGCATTATAAAACTGAACTCTTTTCCTTGGATTCCTTCTTGGAGACCAAGCTAGACTTTTCCTCATGCCCCAAAAATGCTTTCTTTCGCCATTTTGCTAGTAAATGTCATTTGTTAAGGTTGCATAAAACTTATCTAGCTGATAAGGATCTTGGTTTTTCAGTGAAAACATGCAATTTAAATTGCAGGGAGGAGCTGCTGCCAGAATGGTGTTTAAAGGTGACCTTGCAATTCAAAGCATTTGTGAACTTTTACTTGCCAGGCGGTGTGCAGAAGGGCACCCACAGCCTGTGGTCTGCCGCCATGTCCCTCGTCATGAGGTTCAGCCAGAGGACAGCAGTGAGAAGTGGCAAGAAAACCAAAAATGCTGTTTCCCTGTTGCTAGAGAAGCTGCTGCAGGTCTCAGCCAGAGCAGACATCCCCCCCTTGACACCCACCTCCCCTCTGGAGCACGGTCAGCACTGACCGGGGGCACCAGGGCTGCTCAAGTAGCGCAAGAAGCTCAGGCAAGGCCCAGAGGTGTCAGCCCGCGGGGTGCTGAGGTGCGACCCCACACCCAGCCCACCCCGCGGGCGGGTTCGGCCTCCCCGCCCCGAGAGCCACACTCCCTCCGGCCTGGCCGAGCCCCCTCCCCCGGGCACCGATGGGCGCTCCTGGGCCAGGCCGGGGGCGGCAGGGCAGCCGAGGGGCTGCGGGGGCGGAGGCCGCTCCCGCCATGGCGGGGTCGGGGGGGCTGCGGCCCCCGCCCGTCGCCATGGCAA